>JAWNON010000127.1:2667500-2682500 GCA_035045945.1 Drosophila anceps
GAATCAACTGAGCACTGAGCACTGAGCACTGGGCACTGAGGAACATCTGAGCACAGCTGCACAGAGCTAAGCTGAGCACAGGTAACGTAACGTAGCGTAACGTAACGTAATGCAACTAGCTCAGTTCAGTTCAGTTCCGTTCAGTTTCTCCAGTTGCAGCAGCTACACTTACGTCATCGGCATCGCTAGATATGGTTGTGAGTTCGGTGCCCGCGTGGCTTTTGTTATCATAGTTACTCGTGCTGAATTCTGTCTCCTCTCGGGTAATGGCCAGGCTGGCAAAGTCAACGGCAATGGCTGCCACAGAACGTGCCACGGCGCCCTCGGTGCCGGCATTGATGTTGGCCGTATTTGTGTTACGTCCAAAGCATATCTTAATTCGTTTACGTGGCCGTCGCTGCAGTTGGCCAGCTTCATTTTCCGCATCTTCCAGTTGTTCGCGTTGCTGTTCACGCTTCTCGCGTAAACGACGTTTGCCAGCTCGCTCCTTGGGCGCATCACGCGCCATCGAATCGCACTGTAAAATTTAATTATATTTCGCTGTTTAACAAAGGCAAAGGTAAAGGGTTGAAGTCTCCTTTGAGCCCCGCACTATGCCCCTTTTCTTTTATATCCCATTCTTACTATCTCTCTCTCTCTCTCTCTTTCTTTTTCTCTGTGTCTCGCTGTCTGCCTGTCAGCCTGTCTGTCTGTCTGTCTATTCCCTCATTTCCAATTCGCTTTTAGCTATTTTCGTGTATTTGATTTAGAAGCTGTCCTAAGCATTTCTAGTTGTTCCCCTGGGGCACATTTTGTTTTTAGCTAACATACAACTAGCTAAAGCTTTGAGTGAATCGCACACATTTGCCACGCCCAGTACGCCCAGTACGCCCAGTACGCCCAGTACGCCCAGTACGCCCAGTACGCCCAGTACGCCCAGACGCCCACGCACACATAAATCGTTGAGTGCGAACTTTTTGGCTGCTTCAAGTGCTCATTTGGGCCCAGCCCTAATGGGTAGCAAAGGATTCGCATTATCGTTTCGGTTAATGACACGCTCATTATGGCAACAAGACATGGTTTTTAGCTCAAATTTCATTAGACGACGCACACGCGCTCGCGCTCTCTCTCTCTCTCTCTCTCTCTCTCTCTCTCTTATAATTTAACATTTGTCAATGCCGCGCAACTAGCTGGAAATTTATCAAATTAATTGTAAAACCAAAACCCATAGCCGTACGCCCGACTCACCTCGGTCTCAGTCAACGTTACGTTGAAGGACTTTTGTGTGCGACGCTGTATGCGTTTCCTTGCAATCAAATAGATTTTCCAATACAGAAATAAAATCACCAAGAGCGGCACATAGAACGTGCAACATGTGGCAAATATCTGGGGCAACAGAAAAACAGAAAGAAGAAAACACAATTATGTGCCACAAGGCGAACTGAGCTGCTGTTCGGGTTACCTGATAGGCCACATCCTGCGAGACCATGCAATTCTGCTCCTCGATGCGCTTCATATAATCGGGATCCTTCCAGCCAAATTGTGGTGCCAGCGAGACAATCAGCGCAGCGAACCACACACAGAATATCATGATGAAGACGCGTCGCGGTGTACGCAAATTGTTGTAATCAATGTTCGTAACGGTCCAGTATCTAGAATGTCATGAAATGTGAGAGAAAGCAAGAGAGAGAGAGAGAGAGAGAGAGAGAGAGAGAGATGAGACAGGCGCGTGTGTAAAGAGTTGAGTGTATACCTTTAGCTGTGCAAGTGAGAGGTGAAGGGGCAAAAGGACGAGTAAATAAAAGCAAGTGGCCAGTAAAGAGTAGTGAGAAATGTTTATATACAGCTCTGTGCATAGAAATAGTAGTGCGATTGAAATGTTGGATGAATGTATATATTCAAATTGTTTTCTGAATATAATGCTGTATAACCTTTCAATCGCACTACTATTTTTATGAACATGTACAGCTGTGGTCATAAAAATAGTAGTGCGACTGAAATGTTGGATGAATGTATATATTCAAATTGTTTTCTGAATATAATGCTGTATAACCTTTCAATCGCACTACTATTTTTATGAACATGTACAGCTGTGGTCATAAAAATAGTAGTGCGACTGAAATGTTGGACAGCAAAATTTTGTGATAAGCATAATATATTGAAAACAACTTGAACGAGTATTAAATTTAACATTCAAATTGTTTTGAAAGTCACACTACTATTTTTATGAACACAGCTGTATATATGTATATATATATATATATATATATGTGGAAAGTAGTGAGTAGTTCATATCCAATATTGAGTGCCGAGAGCAAAGTAGTTACTGATAAAGTGTCGAGAGACGTTTCACCGACTAACAAAAAGAGAATATTTCATTTCATCATATTTGAGTGAATTCTGAAGTAGCAAGTAGTGACAGGAGAGAGCAGAGTAGCTGGCGAAGTATGTGTGCAAGGTGTAACCTAAAGTAAACTGCGAATTGCGAGTTACCAGCCATTGATACAGTTTCACAATGAGCGAAACTGTGTAATAAACTGGGGATAAGCAAGCTTTACTCGCACACACAAGCTGTGAATGATAACTAAAACTTTAGAAGGCAAAAAAGCAACAAGTAAAAAGAGTAAAACTAATGCCATATGTTCGTTAACTCACCTGTCTGCCGCGATGGCCACCAGGTGTAATATGGATGCTGTGCAGCAGAGCACATCGCACGATGTCCAAATATCGCAGAGTTCCGGTCCAAGGATCCAGCCATTGCTTATCTAAATTGAATTGAATTGAATGCAAGGACATGGATTTTCAGTGTTTGCCAGCGAGAATAAATGCAATTAAATAATGCCATTGCCTCTCCACTGCTTTGCGAGATGACGCAATTTGAACAATTAACAACGCGCAATGGCTCATTACGCATACACACGCACACCCACACACACACACACACACACACACACACACACACACACACAGGCAGACATAGAGAAGTCTCCTTTTCGTTCGTGACACTTGCTGCGGGGCAAAGTCAACTCTTTGCCTCGTAATTTCATTTGCACGCTTTTCATTCCAAGTTTCCATTAGGGTAATGAAGTTTGTGCTTGAAGCAGTTGCAACAAATGCCAGCGACAACAAAAGCAGTCGCTTGCACAACAAGCAGCAATAATATAGCAACAACAACAACAACAACAAGAACAACAACAACTTACCTCGTAGACGGCGCCAAGCGGCATGACGAGACAAGCAACAAATAAATCAGCAACTGCCAGAGATGCGACCAAATAATTAGCAACATTTTGCAAGTTTCGCTCAAGTATAATGGCTGCAATCACAAATACGTTGCCTGCGAACGAAAAACGAAAAAGTATGTAAAACAGTACAGATATATATATATATATAAATCTATATACATATATATATAGTACATTATATATATATATATATATATATGAAATGTGATTTACTTAGTCAGCTTTATAGCTTGATTTTTACTTTAAGGTTTTCTTGTTTTAAACAAGTAAATTTCAAAGAATGGAGTAATTCGAGTTTGGGTTTAGCTTATAGAGTTTCTTCTTAAGGCAACAACTCAGGTTTAAGGCTTAAACTAAAAGTTTTCAACTGATTCCTTGCAAAGATTTTCAGTTAATGAAATAATCTTTATTTCATAGAATTTTCATTGCATAAATGTATATGTGAATCTCCTTCTTACACGAGGAAATCTAGTTTTTGCGGCTGGAATTCAAGAAATGTTGTAGTTCTAGTTCGTACAGCAAATTCATAAGGTATTGTTGGAGCTGGTATGGGAGAAGTTCTTTGAAACTCTAACTTTTAGTATCTATTTCTACATATTTATGTACATTTAATAGAATTTATTCATGGAAATGATAAATGGCATCTTTGATTCGATGAGTTTGTAGTTCTTATAATATTTAGTATTTTATATAATTTGGGCCAACAACGCTACAAAAGAATGGCAACTAAGGCCATAGCCTTGCCAGCCTGTTGCTGTTGCGTCTTTGCATGCACTGAGTCTGGTGTGAAATGCTGGAGTAATGTTTGATCCAATCTCACATTGGTTGTGACTTGTTTGTTATGGAGCTGCTCTGAATCTGACTGTGAGCTCGTGCGGCTGACGCTTCGAGCAGAGATTTCTCAGACTCAAATATTCATGGCCCACATGTCCAACACGTTCCTTTGATCTTTAGAGTCTCAGCTACCTTAATCAACTTCACTTTGCGGTCAGCCTTTTAGTTTCCAGACAGACAGACAGACATACGAATAAGATTATATCAAATTAGCTGTTGTTGATCAAAGACATATGCACTTTTTGGGATCAACAAACTCTCGTTGACCTCTGCAGTGCACTGCAGTGTATGAAATGATAAAAACTTAATTTTCTATTAAACTCTCAATGCCGTTCAGGTTTGCAGTCAATGTAAAGCGAAAGAGTTCAAACATATTAAATAATTTCCTTGACTCGTTTAGCTTTGTAAATATTTTATTAATCGCCTTGGCTCAACAAAATGCATTTTAATTGTTCATTTGAATGGCATTAAATATTAATACGGTCGACTTCTTGTGGTGCATACAATGGGAGATAGTCAATTAACTTAAAACTTTGATTGCAGCCAGCAGCTGTTGAACATTATTGAAATGGGCACAGCTAAAGTAGTCATTGGCATTGGACGAACTGTTTTATTATGCCAAAATCAATCAGCCTTTGCAGCACGTTTCTAATTGCAGGCAATTGTGCATAGCATAGCACATGCCGTCGGAGCACGCACACACACACACTTTCTACTCAAACTGAGCCAAGTTCAATTTCGACAGGCTTTGGGGCAAGTTGCAATGGGAGGCGGACATAGTGGAGGGTGTGTGCGGCGGGGGGAGCTGCTTGCCAATCTTTCTGTGCGATGCAAATGATGCAACTTGGCAAATTGTAATTGCCACGGCGGCATTCAAAAGCTTTTTGCCTCTGTCAACCCGATGCTCGTCGCTAACTATGTCGGTCTGTCTAGCTGTTGTTGTTGTTGTTGTTGTTGTTGTCTCTTGTCTGTTGCCTGTTGTCTGTTGTCTCTTGTTGTTGTTGTTAGTGTTAGTGCTGTGCGCCTGTCTGCAGTTTATCAAAACGTTTTTGTCAGTGCTCGTGCCTGTGCCAAGCAAAATGCATTTGCATATGCTGGCAGTACTGCTTGCCACAGTTGCGGATGTTGCGCATACGCCGCGTGTGTCGCACATCTGTCTCCCTCTCTCTCTCTCTCTCTCTCTCTCTCTCTCTTTATGTGCCTACCTGTGCTTGTGTGCGTCTAAGGCTGTTTGGCGTTTGTTTGCACAATTTCCATTTGACGCCTTGGCGCGCTTTTAATAGCTTTTCACGTGTCGATGGTAACAACAACAGAAACATAAAATATAAAAAAAAAAATATTTTTTATATAAAAAAAAAAACAAAGAAAAAAAACATTTCTTTAAAAAAAACTGTGTTTGTTTTTGCAGCTTGTCGTCTGTCGTCCTTGGTTGGCAAGGACTTACAGGACGCAACTCAACTCTCTGCCGCTCGTCGCTAAGTGCGACGTTTAGCGCAAAGCTTTTTAAAACGCGCGCGCACTCTAAGCACATAACTGCCACGCCCAGCGCTGGTAAATGCCCGCCCCTCCTCAAAAAATCCTCAAAAAAAAAACTTCACGGCAGCAAATCATCTTTCGTAAGCCAAAAATCAATAAAATTTTCAAGCAGCGCAATAAAAATCTTCTGCATCATAAATTTCACTTCATTTACAGTTTGGACGATATGGCAACGTTACTTAATTTTTTTTTTTTTTGCCTGCCTCCCGGCGGCATAAATTTGAGAATAATTTAACGGCTACAAAATCTGGCAGCATGCCACACCCACTTGCCACTTGCCACATAAATGATAGCAGCTGCTTTAAGACATGATTCGCAGCATGCTCGTTCATGAAGCGAAAAGTCAAGGAATATTGGCTTTAGTCAATCTACAACTAGCTAGCCATCTGTCCGTACGTCTGTACGTATGCGAGTTAAGTCTTATGAGGGACTTGTGGAATATAGACTCGTCGAGGTAACCCCGAGTATATATGCAGATCTGTTCATAAAAATAGTAGTATGACTGAAATGTTGAACAGCAATATTTTGAAAACAATTGGAATATCTCAATCTTTCAAATTGTTGTCAATATATTATGTTTATCATAAAATAGTGTTGTAAAACATTTAATTTGCACTACTATTTATATGAACACAGCTGTATGTATATATGACTGGAAAATCGCATTAAGCTGTATCCTAGAGATTTATGCCTACAATTGGAGTCGCTGTTGATCACTCTCAAAGTTTGACCCAAAAACTATATGTTCATGAAAATAGTAGTGCTGCACTACGCAGAACTTTTTGATTGTTGGCCTGAACGAGTATTATGTAGTCGAAAACGCTCGACTACTATATGTCTTCTGAAATATGTGAATGTTTACTTACCAATAATGGTGACGAGTATCATTAGGCCCAGCACAACGGTCATGGCAATCATTTTGACCAATAGCCAAAATTCCGCAGCGGCACGCTCATTGGCAACACGTTGCTCCTCCTCCAATTGTGTAAGATTGCTGCCTGCATTGCTGCTGGTGCTGTTGGTGCCGTTGTAGCCGCTGCTGCTGTTGATGAGCAGAATGCTGCCGTTGTAGTTGCCGATGTTGTAATTGCTGCTGCTGCTGCTGCTGTTGCTGCTGTTACTGTTGCCATTGATGTTGATGTTGTTGCTGCCGCTGCCACTACCACCGCCGCCAGCATCCAGCTGCGTTAGGCTGCCGTTCAGTTCAATGAAGAGGCTCTCGTTGAACAATATTGCTGGTAGTTCTATTTCCAAAATGCTTGGGACATCACCAATTGCCCCAAACTCAAGCAATGTGGCTGGTGTTGTCATTGTGCTCAGCATGTTGTTCTTGTTCTTGCTCTTGTTGTTGTAGTTGTTGTTGTTGCTTGTTACTTAACGCCCAGTGGGCGTGCCAATGTATGTGCGAGTGCTTAAAACAGTTGTTGTTGTTGCTGCTGCTGCTGTTGCTGCTGTTGCTGCTGCGACAAGGCTCGCCGTAAGCGCCTTTGTTGTTGCTGCTGTTGTTGCTCTGGCTGCTGTTGCTGTTGCTGCTGCTGCTGGCGTCGCAGCTGTTGCTGTTGATTTTGTTTCAGTTCGTGTTGCTGCCGTTGTTGCGGGTGATAAAGCGCCTTAATCGTGCTTGCCAAGCACTTAACACGTAAACTGAAATGTTCGGGAATGAGACAGACTCTGTCAGTTGAATGACAACAAAAAAAAATGAAAAACAACAAAAAACGCGTCTAAAGAATTTGATTTGGTCACCAAAGCGCAAGCGACATAGAAAAATGGCTGAAAAAAGCAAAAACAAAAGTTCAACAAATAAATTTTTAAAGTGCGTCTAATATAATTTATAATTTATCTATGGATGAACAACAATTGTCAAAAAAGTAATAAGAGCTTTGCTTTAAGGCCAAGTTCTTTCAAACGAATCAAGTTTGATGGCTGTAAAACTTGCAGTTTAATGTAAAACTAATACTTGAAGGCAAAAAGTCAGGTAACATATAATGCACAGGATATAATATATCTTTTAACTATATAATTTGTCTTTTAATGCGATATTATCTATACCTTATGCACTCAACTTAATGAATAGCAATTTGTATAGCTTGAATGTGAGTTATTTGCTAAGCCTTATGCTAGCAATAGAACGACTGAAGTCTTCTAGAAAATGGGTAAATATTTACAGCTTGTACTCTAAGCTTGTAGTATAGTGTAACGAGAATTTGTTGTGGCAAATTCCAATTGCTGCTTCAAAGCTGAGCTCATAAATAAAAGAAAAAACAAATATATACAACTTTTATAAACTAAACTTGTAGGATAGTGTAACATAAGCCTATCTTAAAGCCAATCGCATTGTATAAGCAGAGTTATTAGACCTTCAAACCAACTTCAGAGCTGTATATTGCTGTCTGAACAAGCACTTATACGCTAAGCTTGTAGTGCAGTGTAAACTTTTTTTGGCCTAAACTCAAGCGCAACTAATGCTGAAATAACTAGATCTATCTTCATTTTATATATTATATATTTTATATTAAAAACAATTAAACTACAACTTTGTAGTACAGTGTAGCCCAGTTTTAGTTAAAGTTCCAAAGCAGCTGCTGTGCTGATTCCTTTTTTGAATTAACATTGAATTCTAGCAACTCATTAAATTTTCTATAAATTGAATTCTATGAAAAACCCCAACGCTGTGAGCCGTGTAATTCGCAGTGCAGTGTAGCCGCGCTGTTTGTTAAGCTTCAAAGCAGCTAAACTGATTCGCTAATAGCTTTCAAACTGTAGCACACTTCAAGCTGACCTTTCTTAATTGAATAAAAAGATTACAAATGAAAAGCTGCTGTGCTCTTAGCTTGTAGTGCAGTGTAGCCGTTGCTTATGCAACTACACCTATACACCTTCTATTCAACATTCTCTACTTCTCTCCTTCTCTCTCCCTCTCCCTCTCTCTCTATCTGTGTGTGTGTGTTTTTCCATCTCTGTAACTATCTGACATTGACCCCATCTGACAGGCTTCTTATCGCCCGCCTCTATCGATTATCGCCTATTGCGATTCCACGAGTCTTAATTCATTTCAAAATGTTGCTGGGCACACAACAACTATTGCCGCTGCTGCTGATGCTGCTGCTGGTGCTGGTGTGTCTACTGCAAGTGCTGGTGTTGCCTGCCACTGGTTATCGGATGGAACAGCGGCGACGTCTGCCCTACGAGTCGCCCGGCGAGTTTCGCTCGGAGTTGAAAACTCCGCCGTTTCGCAGCTAAAAGCTGCCGAGTTGAGTTTGTCAACTAAGTTTTTTTTTTTTTGTTTTTGTTTTGTTTTGCATGGCAAAAAGAAAAGAGAAAATAAAAAACAATAAAGCCAGGTGTGTGAGCAGACCTTTTGCATAAGTGTAATCATTTAATACACACAGAGTGCCGTCGCCTTTCTCTCTCTCTCTCTCTCTCTCTCTCTGTCTCTCTCTCTCTTTGTGTGTGAGTGAGGGCTGTGCCACTTGCCCTTTTGTGTGCAGTAGAATGCAACACATTAGGTGACCTTTGTCTGTGTCAAGGTGCACGGCCGCTGAGCAGCCACCCAAGCAGCAATCTAACAAACACTAAACAAACACTGCCACTCATCAGTGTTAGTGTGTGCGAGCGTATATATGTATATGTGGGTGTGTGTGTGTGTGGGTGTGGGTGTGTTAGTGTTAGAATTGTGTGCGGTTGCAGGCAGCGAAAGATACACACAGACTGAGTAAACCGCTAAGGTGAATTGCGAAGGCTGCCCATAAAGTTGTCTTAATTAATATTTGAAAATTGAAAGTTATTTGAAAGAAACTCTTTGCAAATCGACAGGTAATATAACGATGCGTATGGGGGAGAGAGAAAGGTATAAAAAAATATATGAGGAGAGAGAAAGAAAAAAAAGAGCTAGAAAAAAGGCAGAATCTGTGGGCTCGAGAGAGATGGAAAGAGAGAGAAAGTGAGAGGATGTGTTAGAGAGATAGAGTGATCTTAAAACCAAGAGAGAGAGAAGAAAAACCGAAGAAGATAGACAGCAAGAGAAACCGAGAAAGACAGAATGAGAGAGAGAGAGATGGAAAGAGAGAGGGAGAAAGGTGGATAGAAAATTCAAGAAAGATAGAAAGAGAGAGAACTAAAGAGAGAGAAAGAGAGAGAGTGAAAAACAGAGATAGAGAAAGAAAGAGAGAGAGAGTGAAAAACAGAGATAGAGAAAGAAAGAGAGAGAGAGAGAACTCAAGAGAGGGAGAACTCAAGACAGAGAGATAGATAGAGAAACCGAGAGAGAGAGACTGAGAGAGAAGGAAACCGCGAAACAGAGAGAAAGAGAGGGACACAAAATAAGTTATCTTTGAACTTAAATCTGCTTTCTACATTTTTAATCTGCAAATTTATTTTTAGCCTAAAAATTCCATAGAATGTGGAAGCTCCTTATGCAATCCCTGCGGTTCAAACATGCCTAAGACTGCCGTTAGCTGACTTAAATATTCCCTGTGTGTTTGCCTACTTAAATTATATATTAATCTGCTCACAGTTAGTATAAAGCTTTCACTTCGTTGAGTTCTCAAGAAACTTCCCTCGCATTAGCTTTTCGAAATGTTGGCTTACATGTATATTCATATATATATATATATATATATAAACACATACATACGTATGTGTGTCTTGTGGGTTTGCATAGACAGGCTAAAATGTTAATGCTGCTAACGGACAAGGGAAATGCAGGCCAGCGAGCAGTAACTCGCAGTGGCAGCAGAGCCAGGGCGATGCGCCCAAGCAGCTCATGTGTGAGAAATATTTTCATAGTCAAGGTAATCGCCGCTGAGACCTTTGATCCACCCAGCCACGCCCACAGCATATGCATTGCCTTGGCTATTAATAAATGCAACTAACTGTTTGTCCGATGCGCTGGGTTAACTTTTATTTTCTGCTTTTTATACTCGTTTTTTTTTTTGGTTGTTTTTTTTTTTTTTTACTTTTTTTTGGCATCCAGTTTTGCTTTTGTCTTGTGCGAATCGCTTTTAATTTAGAATTGTGAATGATGGTTTTTTTTTGCTTCGTTGTCTGTTGTAGTTGTTGCTCTCTATGACAAGGCTACATCATATACTTTTTTGCGCTGTGCTTATGGCCTGTGCATAGAGGTACAAGACGGGATTGGCGGTGCTTGTCAGCTGCAATATGTTCAGGAGGAACACAAAAAAAACAAGATGAAAAAAGAACAGAAATATAACATAAATATATATATATATATATATATATATATATATATATACATGTATATAAAAAAAAGAAAAAGAATTTGGAAAAAATATTTGGAATAAAAAGGAAACATTTTTTGCTGACGTTTGCGAGCAGCTCGCTGCGGGGCTTAGTACGAAAATCGCGCGTTTACTTAGCAGCCACAGTCAGAGGCATTCGAAATCCTTTCATGCACACACACACACACACACACACACACTCAGTGGGCACACACACACTCGCTCACACTTGAATTAATTCATAGTCTAATAAATATACAAAAAGTTTTGTGTATGTTGAATGCCTGCAACTGGCAGCGCCTTTTTATGCTGCCGCCACACAGACCGACGGGCACACACACAGACAGAGAGACAGACAGACAGACAGACGGAGCGAGAGCGAGAGCGAGCGAGGGAGTACCCGCAGCAATGTTAGCCACGCCCCCTGGCCCGCCCATTTAGTTGTCATTTGTGTCAGCATAGTCTTTAGCTCTAGCCTTTATCTCTCTACTCCATCTGGCTTTTTTAATTCTATTTGCTGTGCTCAACTTTGAGTCGTGTTTGGACAATGCGCCAATTAGCAGTGGCTTTTTATCAACTAAAATGTTTTAATTAAATATGTATATTAAATTTAGTTAGCTAAATGGACGACAATCTGTGGCGCCATCAAATGCGATGATTTATTTTAGACTAACTGGAAATTGCTCAAGTGAAGTTTTTAACAATTTCATAACTCAAATGCTCCCTCTCTCTCTCTCTCTCTCTCTCTCATTAATGCTATGAAATTGAAATTGAAATTGAATTCATTCGATATTGCTGAAGAACTTTGACAATTGCCCCATCAGCCGAACAGCGAACTGCACTCAAGCGCATTGGCAACTTTTCATAAAGTTTGTCCACTAATTGCTTCAGCTGCGACTTCATCATATAGCGCAACGAGAGGAGTTTTGTTATTGAACTAAACTAAACTATTGCGAACGCACACCCATAGACCTAAGGCCAGACAAAATGCCATTAACTCAACAACAGGACCAACAAAAGCAACTGCAATCGCAATAAAAAAAGAACAAGAAAAAACATCTAAAATAAAAGCAATTGAAATGTTTTCTTTTTTTTTCTGTTTTGCTGGCAGCTGTTTTAACGTGAATTAAAAGCAAAAGGGTTGAGAGCAGCTAAGCGAAGATGCGATACTCTATTAGAAAGAGCTAAAGGTGTGGGAAGATTATTCGCATAAGACTTATATATATTGTTTAGATGTATTAAGTTTAAGGAACTTTAAGTTTCTACTTCATTATTCAATTCTTCAGTCAACTTATGGATGCTGTGTTTGTTTGTTCTTTGCACAAAAGTGTAAATGCTGCTTAGCCACACCACGAGCCATGGATTGATTTATATTATAGTCGATAGAAACTGTGTCGGACGTATCGGATTTGAAGCATCTCTATGCTTTGCTTATAGTAAAGTATAGTAAGAGCTATTCATGCCAATTCCGACAGCTATAATTTGAATATAAGATCACATAGGACAGCACAGAATATAAGAGTATTATTTTTTATATCTATATTTATATATATTTATATATATATTTATTCTCATATATTTAAAGACTTAAATTATTGTTGTTAAGAAATTTATTATATATTTTTAAGAGCACTGTCAAATTCTGAATAATTCAGTTTTAGTTGAGATATTCTCGAAAAACTAAATAGATTCTTTGTATAAAAAACTCATTCGTTGAGCTGATCTGTGATCTATAAGCTGCAATAGTCAGATACATATATGATAAGAGTTTAAAGAAGAGAAGAATGGTTAACTTAAGGAAGCTGATTATGTATTTGCAGTTTTGTAAAACTCTCAATTGGCGAATTTAGTAAAGATATTTCAAAATATAAATAGCTCAGGCAAGATCTATGATCTATATGATGCTATGGGCATAGTGCAATCAAGTTGAATTCGACTTTGGTACAGAGAATACGCGAATATATCTTTGTTTTCGTAAAGAAAGCCTCAGAATAGACAAAGAAACAAACAGATAGACAGTCGGAACTGATGACAAATAGACAAATGCTGCTAGTGCTGCCTGTAGTATATAGATATAACTTATAGTTTCTTATACTAAAAACTTTTAAAACCCACCAAAAAGTCTTCATCAAATAGTATTCGATATGCATTCTACACTACTAACTACTAGATGAACAGAGGATGCAATGGCAGCTTACATAACTAAAGTCATAGAACTGTGATTAGGTGCAGACAGACCTGGCTATATAGAGCTGATAATTAATAGCTGAAAGCACCAAGCTGTGCACATTTCTTGATTAAGTTCACAAGCCACCTACAATGTCTTAAATAAATAAAATATTAAATGCTGCAAAATTTCTCTACAGCTGCAATTCAGTTTTCTCCGTTTCCTCAGTTTCCTCCGTTTCTCAATGCACTGTGTTTAGCGCTCGGTTTAGCTATGTGCTGTTTACCCAAAGGATTTATGGCAACTGAAGTGCTTCGCTTTGGCTTGACCTTGGTCTTACTTTTAAATATTATACATATATATATATGCATATATAAATATATGTTTGTATATTTGTATTTGAATTTTTATTCATTATACTCACACATAAGCATAATTATGTCCTTTCACATTCATTTTCATGCGCTTCATTAGCGACGCTGCAGCGCCGCAGGTAAATGCGTCAACATAAATATTTATGCCGAGTGTCACGAGACGATGGAACGACAGCAACGACAACAACAGCGCGCCACAACAGGCTTTAAAAAAAAAGAATGCGACCACAATCTCGGCAGCTATGTGTGTGTGTGTGTGCGTGTGTGTGTGTGTGTTTGTGTCTGTGTGTGTTTGTATTTGTATTTGCTTTTTTGTTGTATTTAATTTCACGGTTTTATGTCTTAATTATGCGGGCGTGTTTCACTTTGGTTCAGTTTTTTGAGTTTGATTTTCTTTATTTTGATTTTGATTTTGTTTTTTTTTTATTTTAAATTTGATTTTTTTTCGTTTTTTTTTTTTTGCAATTAAATTTTTAACACAATTTTGCTGTATTTGTTTTTTTTTTTTTTAAATTGAGAGTTTCAGTCTTTAATGTAGATCCTGTTGCTGTCGGCGGCACATGCGTCTTTAACCTATACCCAAGCATAACTATTGACAAACTGCCTCAATGTGGCCGTTTGCTGTTAAATGGCAGCAGCACCAGCAACACAAGCCGCCGCCGCAGCAGCAGCAGCAGCCGTAGCAGCGGCAACAGCAACAGCAGCAGCAGCAGCTGATTTTTCATTTTACACTTGCAGCAGCGCCTGCGCCTGCCACATGCCACGGCGGCATTCTCTTATACTGCCAATTGGCGCAAAAGTCTACACGGCTATCATTTAAGAGAAAGCAGTTCGAATTCGAACTGATTCTCTTTACAAAAAAAGCAACAACAACAACAAATTGTATCAGAACTGTTGCATGATATTTGTTGCGCCTTTAGCTTGCAGCAATTAAATCATTCAAATTGCAAACCATTTTTTTTTTTACCTTTTTGTTTTTGTTTGCCGCCTCAATGCAGCTGCAATGCTAAATAGTAAATTTGTGTTTTTCTTTTTGCCATTTTGGCCAGTCGCTCGCTTATGGCTCAAAAAATCCATTCTGCCGCCGCATGTTGCAACTCTCAACAATGCCACATTTTACTCGGATCTCAAAAGCTTTGCATTTCAGCAGTTTTTAATATGACTAATGCAATGTGCGAATCAGGTTGGGTCAGGCCCGCAATGCCCACTAGCTGGCTAGCTTTTATATACGTTCTGCCATTCTGTATACCCTGGAACAACTATTGCTGAGCCTTTAAATAGGGCATATTAGCATTGGGCAAAGACTGAGAAAGATTTTGTGGCATATATATATATTAGAGAATATATAGAGAATATAGTAGTAGCCAAGAAAGAGGATGAGCCTAGTCAGCCTTTTGAAAGTGTTCTCAGCTAAATGCAAACAATAAAGAAGAGTAGGCAAAACATTTAAGGTATTATGATATGAAAACAATATATTTTCCAACAAGTGTTAAGTGTTATCCTCCACAGATCCTTTTAACTTTGAAAAGAAATCTTTCTTTGGAAGAAAGACAGTCCAAAGAATTACTTTTGGTTTATGAATCGAGGAAAAACGTTGTCATATATGTAGACTTCTGAAGCTAGAGTAA
>JAWNON010000127.1:3970000-4000000 GCA_035045945.1 Drosophila anceps
AAATTTAGCGTCACTTTGAATTACGGCCGAGCGGCGACGTCTAGTGGAAAGCCGTGTGGCAGGCTATTATAATACAAGTAGTGCTGCCACCTGCCACCTGCCACCTGCCACCTGGCTGCATGCGCCAAACCTAACAAATTATATACATATATATGTATATGTATGAATGTATATGTATATGGAACATGATGTTTGCAAATTTATGTAGTTGTAAGCTGCTGCTGCAGGAAATGCCATAAAAAAAGCGTTGGCAAAAAAAAAAAGCAGAAGAAAATGATGAAGAAGTTGAAGAAGGAGGAAAGGCAAATAAGAGGCAAAACTGTGCAAAAGTGGCAGCAAAATTGTGCGGGCAATGAAAGCGGGCGGCAGGAAGTTGGCGAGAGGGCGGCGGATGTGAAGCGTTGCCCGTTGACAAGCTTGGACGCGTTTAAAGTGCAATTAGCGCACGTAATTGTAATCGAGTTGCCCGCCAGCGTCAACAGTGCCACATATTAAGCCTTAAGGCGGACAGGACGTGGGGCGTGGGA
Organism: Drosophila anceps; assembly: GCA_035045945.1. NCBI lineage: Eukaryota > Metazoa > Arthropoda > Insecta > Diptera > Drosophilidae > Drosophila > Drosophila anceps. Next base: position 3,970,528 of record JAWNON010000127.1, read on the forward strand.
TGTGGGGCGTGGCTGGTGCCAGCTGCCGGCATAAGCCGCAGTCCGCTGGGCTTTCCCAAAAGCCGTTCGCATTTATACGTATTTCTTTTTTAAAGTCAACCTGGGAGCAGTAAATAAATTTGACACTTAATCATATTTACGGATTTGTTTGGCGCATTTATTTATGTGTCCCACTGTGTGTGTGTGTGTGTGTGTGTGTGTGTGTGTGTGTGTGTGCAGCCACATCTTGGCGCCGGACCGTTTGCCACTTAAGGATTTTGACAACGGGCACTTTTGCTGGTTTTTTTTTTGTTGTTGCTGGCTTCTGGCTTCCGGTTGCGACGGAAGTGCAGTCGCAGTCGCAGCGGCTGTGGCTCGAGTGTGGGCGTGGCTCACGAAACCACAAAACGCGCCAATTTGCGCCATTTCAAGTGTGGCAAACAACAACAACAGCAGCGGCAGCAGCAGCAGCAGCAGCAGCGGCAGCATTTGCCTAATTATGCGTTCTGCCTTTGTTATTTATAGAGGCCGATTCGTTCGGCCTTTCTATGCGCTTCTCAGAGCGCCTGTTTGCCTGTTTGCTGGATTTGGGACCTTTTGATGCTGCCCACGAGGCTAATTAGGCCTAAATCACGCCCATTGTGCGCACCGTTAGCCAACATTGTTATACCCAACACCAAGTAGCAGCACACAGTCATACTTGGCTACTTTCTGCTTGGCTGATAGACCGCATTTCCGCTTAGCTGCGCTTTCGAGTTCATTAATAATTTTCTATAAAATGGCCCGGCCAAAAAAAAAAAAAAACCTGCGCGTTCACAAAATGTCAACAGTTGTGGCTGCGACAAAACTGCTGCGTTTCGATTTGATTTGATTTGATTTGATTTTATTTTGATTTGATTGGATTTGCATTCATTTGAGTCGAGAATTATTTGCCACTCGAGTGCGATTTGATAAACATGAATATCAAACAATTTATTAGGAAATGTTATGGCTATTAACATATATATATATAGATACCCTGTAATTAGCAACTGGCAGTGAGTGGATGTGCAGGACTTTGAATTGAAATTGAGTCGAGTGTAGTAGGAATGAAGATTAGCTGTTAATGATGTATTTTGTGACCTTTTTGACTTACTTAATAGCATAAACTGGGCTATAAAGCTGTAGTAAGCGGATTAAGGAGATTAAATTAAGTGTGCACTTAACTTAAGAAATACTTTATCCTAGGTAAGCTTCTCTAGCTGACAGGAATATGCGTTAAAATTGCTTAGGAGCTAAAATAGGTTTTAGGGTAATGTTGAAAGATTTGTTAGAAATCCTATTTCCAGGGCCCCGATCCAAATACTTCAAGCCTTAGTTCTATGACGACGGTTTTCTTACAAATTAAGTTTGCAAGGACTCATGTCCTTCGAACCCCATAGATGCTAGCTAGCTGATGATTAGAATTAGCTGTAAGCAAAAACTGTGAGAGAAACTTAAGCCACGCAGTCATCAGTTCGCTGTTAAAGAGCCATAATCGCAATCTTGCAGCTAATTGTCTTAGACTCTATAGCACATTTAGCTCTAAGCCTTAACTAGTGAGTAGCTCTGTATGCTAGTATATAAATATTAAATATAGACTTATTTATTTCTAAGAGTCAGACTTAGATGCTAAGTGAGAAACAGCGGCGGGTCATAAGTCGGAACCGTTGAGATATCAGCTATCTGGTAACGAGCCATAGTCAGCGCTGGTGTTTGAGCACTATTAGGTCTCCATTAGCTGTCGAAATATGTTGAGGTCAAGTACTTGGATAGAGGATTCGCGTGATTTCAGAGTCTGGGCATTCGAATAAGCTGGAGTCCAACAGATGTAAGTTATGTTACTGAAGGTTCAAGGACAAACTTAACTAGGTGGTTAAATGCAATTACTAATTGAAGCAGTCACAAGATGAGCTAACAAAACACAATTTAACCTTATATAAACATAATACGCAGGGTATCTTTGGGTTCAACCCGACAATTTATTATTAACAAAGTCGATTAAATGTTGTTTTTGTGCCAATCGGACTGCAGCTGGACGTGGTGCAATTTGAGTAAGTGTTGCACTGTGACAAGCAAGTTGAGTTCTTGTAGCCTAAACAAAGCTTAACAAAACACAATTAGCAAATCCATTCCATGTAGCAGATTTAAATATATAGATATACATACATATATGTATATATACATATATATATATATATTCAGAGTGCGTTTTATGTAAGCAAGATGCCAATTCATTAGCAACGATTGCATTGAAATGAAATAGAGAGCAAGAAATTGATATCTCCATGGATAACTTTTGGATTGTTATATGACAGCAGATGTAAGCTCTAGTTGTTCTTGTTGCTGTTGTAATTGTTGCTGTTGATTGCGATTATTGTTAAGTGCAGGTGGAAAACTGTCAGGCGCAACACTTGAATGCATTTTCATTACACCTCATTACATTTCACTTCACTGCAATTGTGCGTTGTTCTTCATGATTTTTCGTTATTTGTTTGTTGTTCGTTGTTCGCTGCTCTTGTTGCTGTTGCTGTTGTTGTTTGTTTGTTTGTTAAGTCCTATGAATGGATCGAGGCACTCGTTTACATAGATGCGCATGTTTTTGCATGTAAAATGTTTTTAATTGAAAACAATAAAGTTTCTGGCTTTGGGTTGTTGCGCGTTGCGCGTTGCGCGTTGCGCGTTGAGCGTTGAGCGTTGCACGTTGCCAGCGGCAGCCTTCCTCCATCTCTATCTCCGTCTTGCTCTGCGCCTATCCGTCTCACCCTCGCTCATCGCTTCAGTTATATAATGCATAAAATATTCCATAGAATTATGAAATGGCCCAGCGAAATGAACAGCTTTTGCTAGAGCCAACCAATGCATAACGACAACTGAATGCACTTTCTTTTTATTTCTAATCAGATTTTAGTATTTAGTAATATATTACTGCAATTCCAATTTGATTTTGCTCCGAAAAGTATGCTATGGATTTTTATCTTTAAGGCCATTCGACATGTTTAATGTGAAAGTATTATTTATAATATTATACCCTGTAATCTTAGACTCTACATATTGTTTACTCTGTATTTTATATATTTTTTCTAAATTCTTTTCTATATTATACCCTGTAATTTGATATCCTCTATACTCTATATATATATATTATATTTTATATATTTTTTCTATATTCTATATTTTGTAAATTGATTTTATTCAATTTTCCATTTTCCATATTCTATATTCTATGTTTTATATTCTTTATTTTATATATTCTATATTCTATGCTACATATTTTATATTCTATATTCTATGTTATATAATCTACATTTTATACATTCTATATTCTATGTTATACATTCTATATTCCATATTCCATATTCTATATATTACATATTTTTTATTCTTTATTACATATTCTATGTTCTATATTCTATACTCTATATTATTATTATATCCATATTATCCATATTCCATATTCTATATATTATATATTTTTTTATTCTTTATTACATATTCTATGTTCTATATTCTATACTCTATATTTTATGTATTCTATATTCTATGTTATATATATATTATATTTTTTATTCTATATTCTATATTATATATTCTATTTTGTATATTTTTTATTCTATATTCTATGTTATATATTTTATATTCTATGTTCTATATTCTATATTCTATATTTTATATATTCTATATTCTATGTTATGTATTCTATATTCCATATTCTATATATTAAATATATTTTATTCTATATTACATATTCTATGTTATATATTCTATATTTTCTATATTTTTTATTCTATATTCTATGTTATATATTCTATGTTCTATATTCTATATTTGATATTTTATATTTTATACATTTTTTATTCTATATTTTTTATTATATATTCTATGTTCTTTATTCTATATTCTATATTTTACATTCTTTATTCTATATATTCAATATTCTATATATACTATGTATTCTATATTCTTTATATTCTATATTCTATTTATTCTATATTCTATATATTCTATATTCTATTTATTCTTTATTCTATATTCTATTTATTCTATATGCTATATTATATATATTCACGTTCTATATGCTATTGAGTTAGTCTGGCAGCTTGACTTTTTTGTCATGCTCGAGTTTAATTTTGTTGGTGAGTGTAAATACACTTGGCAAAGCTAAAAGCTGAGCATTCACGGATTGTGTTTCTTTGTTTCAGGCGTGAAAGCGAGCTGAATGAAAATGGAAATGGAAAAAGGCGCTTGATACCCAAGCGATAGATAGATGCAGATACAAATGCAGTTGTGTGTGTCTGTGTGTGGGGGTGTGTGTGTGTGTGTGTGTGTGTGTGTGAAATGCGAAAGTGATAATTAAAAATCGCGCTATAGACTTGCAGTTGTTGTGCTATATACATATATATATATATATATTTATATATAAATTTATATATGTATGTATGTGTGTGTGTGTGTGTGTGTGTGCTGCCTGGCTATTGTGTTGTGCCTGAAGTGGGATATTGCAATCAGGCAACATGGGGCAAGATGGATGTGGCAACATGCATGAAGTGATCAATGTGCCTAACAATGATTGACGGCATTTCAATGAAGTGCAAGGCATAAAAGGCTACAGCGAGAGGAAGAGAGAGAGAGAGAGAGAGAGAGGCAGAAAGTTGGTAGAGTCTGTCAGCCTAGACTGAGTGAGAGTGAGAGAGACAGAGAGAGAGAGAGAAAGGGGCTCCCAGCTGGCTGCTGATGACAAACAATTATGCAGAATTTTGCAGGCGTGCGCAATTTTGTGCAAAAAATTAATTTTGCATTTTTAATTTTGCATAGATTGCTCGACGTGTGTGTGTGTGTGTGTGTGTGAGTGTGCCCGTGTGTGTGTGTTCGTGTGTGTGCGACAGCTTAAAGATGCATAGCTAGTCTTTAAGAGCAAACACGAATCGTTACCCCTCCGATTAATTGCTGAGCCAGCGAAGAAGGCGCTGGCGGACTGGCGCTGGCTGCTATCACAAAGGATTGATAAGTGCTCGACTTCGAGCTGGCATCAGGCGAGCCGCGTCGACCAATAATCTTTATACTGTTAGAGGGCCACGTGTCCATTGTAGCCAACCATGGGCCGATGCGGCGATGAGCTGATGCGTCAGCTCAACTGCTGATGCTGCTGTCGCTGCCGCTGCTGCCGCCGCCGCTGCTGCTGCTGCCGCTGCTGCTGCTGCCGAAACTCAGCTCATTCGCAGCGCGTTGCCCGATCGCTCAAGATGTTGACCAGCCACAGCTCCAGCTCATCCTGCTGTGCCCAGGTCAGTCGCGACCTGCAGCAGCAGCTGGTGCTGTTGCGCCTGTCGCTGGACTCGCCCGCTTTGCAGTTTCCCGAGATTTGGTTGCGCGACAATTGCCAGTGCGGCGCGTGCTACATGCAACAGACGCGCAGTCGCCTGCCGCACGGCTGGAACTATTTGGACACCACGGTGCGACTGCACCAGCTGAGCTGGTGTACAGAGCGCCAAAGCCTGCAGATCGTTTGGTCCGATGACCACAAGTCCAGCTACACGCTGAGTTGGCTAAAGGAGCGCGATTTCTCGCATGCGAATCGCGCGCGTTATTTGCGCGATTGCTATCGGCCGGCACAGAAACTGTGGTGCGGCCAAGAGTTTCAGCTAATACAACGTGAGTTTCTCTACGACGAACTGCTGCACAATGATGAGATGCTGCTGCAGTGGCTGCATCAACTGGCCGTCTACGGCCTGGCCCTGGTCAAGCAGGCACCGCTGACGGCGAATGTGCTGCGTGAGCTGTGCAATCGTGTCGGCTTCATGCGCAGCACCACCTACGGCGATGAGTGGAGCGTCAAGGCACAGCCAGGTGCCAGCAACTATGCTTACCTGGCGGCGCCGCTGCCACTGCACACAGACATGCCGTACTTTGAGTATAAGCCAAGCATTACGCTGCTGCATACGCTGCAGCAATCGGACTCGCCTGGCGGCTGGAATTTGTTGAGCGATGCTTTCTATGTGGCGGAGCTGCTGCGACAACAACATCCGGACGCCTTTAAGGTGCTCAGCGAAACACCTGTGGATTGGGCGGACATTGGCAGCGATAGGAGCCTGAAATTTCATAACATTTGGCGTGCGCCCGTTATCAAGTGAGTTGCGAGTGCTTTGATAACTCTTTTGTTTGCTAACTCACCTGCTATCACACCCACAGCCTGGATGCCAATGGACGGTACGTGCGCATCAACCATAGCATTCCGCAGCGCGACAGCCATTTTAGTGTACCTGCCGAACAGGTGCGTCCCTGGTACGAGGCAATGGCATTGTTTATACGGCTGGCCAACGAGCAGGCATGCACGTTCAAGACAACGCCAGGTGATGTTCTTACCTTTGACAATGTGCGCATGGTGCACGGCCGCACTGGCTACGACGATACGGATCAAAATGTTCGACACATTGTGGGCGCGTTCCTCGACTGGGATATTGCCTATTCGCGCTGGCGTGTGCTCCGGCATGATTTGGGTCATTACAATAAATAGCTGCCATTAGCTGCCTTATCAGTAAACACGTGAATTAATAATAATAAAAAAAAAAAATGAGTTCCCCTCTATGCCTGACCCTCACCCTGCCCGCCTCCGCCACTGCCCAGCAACTAGTTTAATCAGCTTGAAACATTGTATTCAAATAACATGGGAATAAAGATTATAGCATTTAATTACACTTTAAATTGAATACAGTGTTTGCTTATTAATTAAGTCATTATTATTATTTTATTTTGTTTGATAACAAACCCTTGCGTTAATTAATGCGAAGCATGAGCGTAGGGGATTTGCAAGTCAACATGTACCCGAGAGTGGATATTGTGAGTGTGGAACATAATTTGCTCATTCCAGTTGATCCCGTTAGAATGTGTCGTCTGCAAGCTGCAGGCGCAACAGAGAGCGAGCATCGTGTATGGTGTGAGTTCGAGCGGGTTAGCTACTGGTCTGAAACAGAGTTTTATTTGACTTCTCTGCTTGCTTAGCGCAGGCTCAAATCTAATGAGAGCAATTAGTCAATGCGCGTCAGTCCTGTTGATCGGCCGTATCCTCCGCGCGTGCGCGTTAATATTTTTAAAATTAGTATTAAATTCTTAGTTGGTGATGTGTGTATTTGTTAGTTGTCATACGAAATTGCTTTTTGTGTTATTTTTTTTTTTTATTTTCTGTGGTGACGAAAATGGTGCACAAAAATAAACATAATCCACATTCAAGTAGAGTGGAAAAGGTAAGAGTATACTTGACTTTATATACAGATGTACATTCATATTTATATATACAATAATTGCTTAAAATACATTCCATTTTCTATTTGCATTTGCTATCGTAACAAGCATGGCAATAAGTTGGCAATGACATTTCATTTTCGGTTTGCCCTTGATGAACATATTTTGTTTTATCTAGTTATTCTCTTATTTTTCTTTACACTTCAAATTCTACTTCGTAAATTTACATTGGCGGACTGAACATATTTGTACTATCTAGTGTTGCCAATTCAGCCATTTTCCCGTCACCTGCGGTAAAACTAGTTATATAGCGGAATTATAGCTATTTTGAATTACAGAACGGCTTCTGTTTAGCTTGAAGGAAATGTCAAAATTTGATGTTAAACAAGCTTAATAAATTTTTAATTTGTTGTTAAAGTCAAACAAATAAATGTCCCTAACATTCCAAAAGCTTTTATTCTGGATAATTCACTTAATGTGTAGCTATTTCTGGCTTTCTTGACTAGTTGATCTAGCTTGAAGAGTTGGCAGCACTACTAAAGTGAATGCTAGTGTAAAGCAAATTGAATTGCTCTCTTTTGACAGCGCGTTCGTATGGATCCCGTTGCTATGTTCGGTTGCAGGCTGCTGGCACAACAGAGACCGAGCATTTAGAAGTAGAAGTGAGAGGTTGATAGGTAATACGTGTTTGATCCCATTGTAAGAAGCGTACATAGTAAGTGGAGTGGAGTGTGAGTATTTGCAAAAGTTGCCTGCTCTTTGCTTTTGTTTGGTGAGTGTGCTGTTATTTTGAGTGAGTCGTAGTCCATTTTCAGTGGAAGTATGAGAAAAAGAGACGGACTGTGTGCTGTTATATGTAAGTAAACATCGAAATGCGAGTAATGAGGGTATTATAATTTTTTAATACAATATGTCGTATTACAGCGCAGGTCAACAATATTTATGTGAAATAAACAAGAACTGTTCATTAGTAAAACATATTTTTTGTATTGCATAAAGCTTAATCGACAATATTTCTTAGAATATTCCAAAAACAGCATTTGGTAACGCCATCTAACTCTGATTGCATACTGATGAATTACAGGGCATCTGCTAGTGCATACAGTGAATGTTGTTTATTAATTCGATGATTAACTAGGGAACACATGATTTGAAGTGAAAGTCTACGGACACGTCATTGTTTACGCTCAGCTCAAAAAACTGTAAATGACTGGCGGTAATTTGAAGTGCCGTTATCAGTAAGTAAGTGAATGAATGTTTTTGCCGTTTGTCTGTATGATTGTTGTTATTTTTGTTATACTTTGTTTTTGGCATTCGCGATTAGCTGTTTATCAATTTATGACCAGAGCCAGAGACAAACATTGAACTGGCTGAGCTTTTAGTGTCAGCGTAAATCACACAACTCTGTGAATGTGTGTGTGGGTGTGAGTGTGTGTGTGTGAGAGTGTGCTGAACCCTTTAAAACAAGCAACCAGAAAAGGGGCTGGAGCGGGCGGAGCAGTCGGTATTTTTACGGCACATTTTGACGGCACCTTTTGGCAGAGCCGGAAGCTGTTGCTTGTTGGTTTTGTTTTGTTTTTTTTTTCTGTACTTTTTTTTGTGTGTTCGGTGTGGTTACCCAGTGGCAAATCCTTGGCAAATCTTTTTATTTATGTCATTGATGCTACACACACACGCACACACACTAACACTCACACTCAGGCAGACACATGAGAAACACACATCTACGGCATGTGATTTTGGTAGCAGTGCAATGCTTGCCAGCCAAGTAAATCCCTCTAATAATCCACATAATAAGCAGCTAGAGAGTCCACAACAGCAACAGCAACAGCAACAGCTGACAGCAAAAAAAAAGGGTTGCAGCAGACCCATTGCCACGCCCACCCACCCATCTACGGCCTCATCCAACCTGTCGCTTGTTTATAAGTTCATAAAACTGAACGAGCTGAGCTTTGAGAGGGTTTGAGTCTTGGTCTGCTGCACATAAAAGTGAAGTCAAAATAAGAGAACAGTCGCAAATCCAATTTCTGTTTGTGGCTTGGGCCAAGTCTTTTACTGCTACCACGGCCATAATGTGTAATTGAAAACCCTGCGCTCAGCTATTGCACTCCCGGGGCCCTGTCCACAGCCAATGTGCTCTCTAAAAACTAATTGGCACAGTTGTGGCTAGCCAAAAAGAAGGAGGAAAAATAAGAAAAAAGAATAGCTAAAGGTTTATATGCTGTGACACTGACACCGCTGACCATTATGTAAACAAGGCCAAGAGCCAAACCGAATTGCCAACCCTTTCGGCAAAAAGGAGCAACTCGGCTGCAAATAATGCGCTCAATTTGTAGACACTTTCAGCAGAGTCGACAGACGGCAGACGGCAGACGGCAGACAATCGCCAAACTAAAATGCTTACATACAATTTCCGCTAACCGCCCCCTCATTACACACCCACACACACACAGTTCGAGATGGAGCGAGATAGAGCGAGATAGAGCGAGTTAGAGCGCGCTAGATAAAGGGGTCTGGCTATGGCCCAGTTTTTGCTTTTGCCAACTTTTGGTTTACCAACGTCTTTTTTTTCTCGTTGGGAAAAACTGTCACAATGATAAACATGCGGCAATTGACGCAATCATTGTCTGTCCATGAATTGAATTAAATCAACTCAAGTGCGACAATCCACAGCGCGACTCAGCCCCCAAGTGCTGGCAACAACAATCCTTCAAGGCATATGGATAACGTTCATTTTATGCCCAATTTTGAGTTTTTTTTTTTTTTATATATTTACGCTAGCTAAGAGTTGAATGAAATCGTCAAGAGTTGTGACAAGTTTTTTTTTATTGAGTAAAAATTTGTATAACAGTTTTCTGGTAGCTTTGATCTACTACTATTTTCGTGAACACAGCTGTATATGTGTATTTTATTATTATTTGAAATATACTTTCTAACTATAGTATGTATCTTTATTAGGCATTTTGAAACTGTTTCACCAGTTTTCTTAATATAAGAATGCTATAAAGGAATTTCTTTCAATACAACGAGCTAGTCAGGTCTAGCTGAACTAGTTATTTAGTTTTAGCTGACTTGCTGAGATTTGGTATAGTATATATAAAATAAAAGATTGGTGTACTCTGGCTCATAGTGAAAAACTCCAGCTTCTTTGAGCATCTAATGAAGAGGTTTTGGAAGATGAAGCGAAAACTTAAACATTTTAACACATTTCCATATTGCAATACTATTTTTATGAACACAGCTGTAAGTATAGATAAATGATCATACTTATGTTATAACTATATATAACATAAATACTTATGTTATAACTATATATAGTATGTAATATATAACATAAATATATAATAAATTTTCTTTTATTTATACAGATTTTGGCTTTAACTATGTAAAAGTAAAATCGGTTGAAACCATAAAGTGGCTTAGGTAAGTGTGAAACAATCAACTTTAAATATTTATTTTTATAAATTATTATATTCTTATTTTACACTATTATGTTATATTCTATATTTTAAAACATTATATATTTTTGTTATATTTTTATATTAAATTTTTTATTTATTTTAAAGTAAAAAGTGAGAAATTTGAATATTAAGGACCTTCTGTATACATAGTACATTAGATTAATATTGCCTTATGCTTTATCTAAACTAAATATGTAGCTTGCCTAAGCCCTTGTGAGGGTATTTGGCATTCGGTCAACTATGCGATAGTCAACAGCTGATTTCATGGCCTTTCTACAGCAAATGAATGGGTTTTGTGTCATGCACGCGTGGACATTGAAATCAAACTAAAATAAGTATATAGAGTGCCTGTATCAAATCATATCATACAAATAATAGTCAACCCTTTTGTATAACGATGCTGCACACACACACACACACGCACACACACACATACATATATAGATGTGTATGTTACATGCATGTTGTTTGGGTGGGGCGTATGCGTAATGCGGCCTGTAATTCCGTTTGATTTCGCTGCAGGACATTAGCGCGGGCTCAACGTCGCATTTCGCTTATTAGAATTCGCTTGTGCCGCTGGAGTGTAATAAATTTTGGTAGCTGTTGCTGCTGCCACATAGCATACGCATGCACACACACACACACACACACACGTGCTACATTCACACACATACACACACACACACTGACACAGCCAAGCAGCAATTTCGATGTTTATCACCAAAGCGTCTGCAACTCTCTTGCTCTCTCTTGCTCTCTCTCTCTCGCTCCCTCGCACACTCTCTGTCTCTTCGTGTGTCTTTGTCTCTATCTCTGTCTGTCTCGCTGTTGTCTGCACGTCTGCTGTGGTTATGTGAAATCACATCGTAAAAATGTCCAAGTCCAAATGCTGTGCACCAAAGCTCATAAGTCCTGCTGGTGCTACTCCCCTGCCCTGCTCTGCCGCGACCCAGCTTGCCTCCTGCCACCGCCACCACACCTGCTTGCTGCTAGCTTGTTTTCCTTGTCGTTTCACCTGTCGCTTGGAATTGGCATTAGCGCACCAACCCTTTACTTGTATAGGTTTTTCTTTCTTTTTTTCGTGCTGCTTCTGGTCTTTCAATTTATAGATGGCGCGCATATAAATATTTATTTCCATGTGCAGCTGCCTACAACACTTGCCACCACCACCAGCATCGCCATGCCGTGGCATCATTATTATTTTTATGATGGCCTTAAAAGCATCTACCTGGGCGATCAATAAACATTCATGTCTGCCCTGTCTCGACTTGCAGTTTTCAATGTTTTTCAATAAGCGAAAGTGCCTGGTTCCAAAAGCATAACGACGACTGTTGCAAGTTCAGCATGCGTGTGTGTGTGTGTGTGTGTGTGTGTGTGTGTGTGTGTGTACCATCAAATAATTAAAGTTGACCTTTAAGCAGTCGAAAGCTCAAACAGGCTAAGCCCCGCCCTTACCACACGCCTTTCCTTTAACCATGCTCTTTTATCATTTTTATCATTGAGTAATATTTTTGCATTATGCGACAACGAACAACAATGCGAATACGTGCCACACGTGGCGTGCAATTTTAATTAGGCTAAGCGCCAATGCAGCTGCTGCTGCTGCCACATGCCACATGCCACATGCCACATGCTGTTGCAACACTTTGCGACAGCTGTGTGACTCTGCACAAATTGATACAACATATGTGCAGCAAATAATATTGATGCATAAACATACAGATTCTATAATCTATATAAAAAATGAAATTGCCACAAAATTATTTATGCTGCTGTCAAATAAAACTAGGTTAATATTAAATAGTTTTTCTTTGTGTGTTTTCAATGTGCGATTAAATAATTTTCATATTTCATTCATCACATTTTTTCCTGCTCATATTTCGACTTGATTTCCATTTAATCCTTTTTTGAAAAATTGATTTAAATATTGCGTCTTTGTGGTTTTGTGTAATTAATAAACTTTTGTTATTTATGAAGAGAAAAAAAAAACACAATAAAAGCTTATATAATTATCATTAAAATAATATTGTTAATTATTTAAATGAAATTATTAATAATTGCTGTAATTGATGATTTTTTTCTTTCTTTTAGATGTTTGTTAGCCTAAGAAAAAAAACGTTTTGTTCATTAAAAATAAATTTTGTATTGATGGGCAAAATACTTAAAAATTTAGAATATGAATTTTGTTAAATTTTTATTTCAATATAAAACTACATTAAATCGATGAATCACTTACTTTTTTAATAAACTTAAAATTAAATTAAACTAAGATATAAAAAAAGAATTACTAAAAAAAGTTGTTTAAATTTATTTAAAATTAAAATTTTGAAAATTAATAAATAAATACAAATAAAGTTGTTTAAAAATAAAAAAAACCCTGAATTAAAAAAATTTTGAAAATTAATAAATTTGAAAAAAATAATTAACTTAAGAAAATTTTGAGTTTTTATTTATACACGATTTCTTTTTAATAAGTTGATTTTATAATTTGATAACTAATTTTTTTTTGTTTCAACTAGATTTAATAATAGTTTTTTAAATATTTAATAACATTTTCAGAATTTAATAAAATTGTTTTTTTAATGCTGAGACTATTAAGAGCTCAATAAAAAAAACCGAATACGAATTTTTTATTAAATCAACTTTAAATTTAATAAAGCTATTTAAAATTAGGTGAATGAAACTTTCAAATTCTTTTTTAGATTACTTTCATTATTATTATTAGCTTATTTACTTGTGTCATATAGAGTATTTCTCATTCGTGCACATTTGAATAATTTCCGTGCACAATTTAGCGTAGCATACTTTTGAGTGCTTAGGCTCGAATGGATATATATTCATATGGTAGATATGTCTACGTATATATGTGTATATATATTGAGGTCCAATTCAGGTTAATGGTTACAGCAATTTGCTGGAAATGCCAAATTAGGCAAAATGCATATGGAAACAGAGCGGAAAATGCAGCAGACAACAACAAGGATAATTATAGCAAGGATAATGAGCGCATAAATTGAGTGACATTTTGAATTAATAATATTTCCGGTATTGCAATTATAGAATGAGATATGTGAAGGAGACACAGAAGACACACACACAGAGAGAGAGAGAGAGAGGGACTGAGATAAACAAAGAGAGAGAGAGGGAGAGAGAGAGCGCGAATGGGTTGCAGATATTTCAGCATGACTGTAGGTACGTAAACAAATCCTTGGCAAATCTCATAATGAAGTTAAGAAGAGAATAGAAATTTGTTTACCCAAATGTGGTAAAAGAATGCGATGGAGAAGGAGAAGAGAAAGAATGAAGTAGATAAGGAGAGGGTCAATTGGTGCTGCGGTCAGTCTCTGCTCCATTTGCTAACAGCAATTGTGGAAAATTGATTAGATGTTGTTACCGGTTGTTGCTGGCTCTAGGTGCTTGCAGCACAACTTGCCACAAGCCAATTTGCAGCTCTTCCTATTGCACTCTTCCTCTCCCTCTCTCTCTCTCTCTCTCTCTTTCTCTCTCAGTCTCTTGCTGTTCGCTGCCCTAAACAGGTGTTGATGTTTGCTAAGTGGCCAGCTAGCTGCCACCCCTTGTTGTTGTTGCTTCAGCTGCTGCTGCTGTTGCTGCTGCTGCTGCTGCTGCTGCTGCTGCTTGGTTGCATGCTTGCATGCACATTGCTTTGATTATTTTGTATTTTGCAACAAATTGCATGCAAATAGTTGCGGCCGGTTCACGTTTCAATTTCGGTTTTCGATTTTAGGTTTAGGTTTTAGGTTTTAGGTTTTTGCCAAAGACATTTAATATTTTACAGCTCCAGCCACAATATTGACTTTTCACTTTACTAAAAATGTTTCTTTGCTTCTGTGTGTGTGTGTGTGTGCGTGTGTGTGTGTAGTTATTTGTCTGCCTAGAGGCAAATGCGGGTCGCAGACTCTGCCCTAACCCTGTAGAAACGGCAACGTATTAGCCAAATATCGAAGTTAGGCAATATTCAGGTGCTTTAATTAAGGTCGCATTTGATTAAGCATAAACGAATCGTGTGTGTTTGTGCGAGTGTGTGTGTGTGTGTGTGTTGCAATTGGCAATTAGATTTGCAACTTGCGACTTGCCACCTGCCGCCAGCTGTTGCCTGCTAGCGAATAAACAGCAATTTGGTTAATTGCTTTATGACTCTATATATATTAATGTGTGTGTGTGTGTGTGAGTGTGTGTGTGTATAGGTGCTGTGTGTGTGTGAGTTCTATAAATTCATATGTGTCAAAGTATTTGCAGCTGGCTCAAAATTAGTCGCAAGCGTATTTTATGAACTTAATAGCCAATAAGCCTAGGCTTGTGTGTGTGTGTGTGTGTGTGTGTGTGTGCTTGTGTGTGTGTATACGAGCTGTCAACCCTTTGGCTGAAAGGGCTGCTGGTGCCTCATTAGAGGACGACGACAACAACAATATTTACGCATTCATGTTACAAATAAAAATTCAAAGTTTTTTTTTATGCGCGCTCGTAAACACAATTGAATTGCTTTGTGTGTGTGTGACAGCTATTGTGTGTGTATGTGTGTGTGTGTGTGTCATACATTTGGCTGCCTTTTTAATAGTTAACGAGGCTGCCTTGCCTGCGCCTGCCTTTGGCAACTTTTTGTCAGGCCTTTGTGTTTTCTTTTCGGCACATATCCTGCCAATCTACGAAAGAGCGCAGGAGAGAAAGGGGAGAAAGAGAGAGAGAGAGAGAGAGAGGGAGAGAGAGTAAAAGGGCTTCTTGACAACAACAAAAAAAATGAAGAAAAAAATGAAAATATGGTCAAGGGCTCGCCTGGCGTGGCCCGGCCGCTGCCATTTGGCTCATTGTGTGCGGCATTGTTGCAAGTTTGGCTTTTATGGGCGCATAAAAATGGCAACACCGGAAATTACAAATGTCCATATAATGTCAATACAAGTGCAGATTAGTGGCTGTCATGTGGCTCATTTTGAGCAGATGGGGCGGCGGGTGCAGGGCGGGCGGCGGCTGTTGTAGTGCCGGTAGGCGTGTCAGCAAATGATGATTTTGGCAATTGTGCTCAAATTTAAAACTCAAATTGTCAGCGCAGGCTTAGGGCTGGGCTTGAATGTTAGATAGTTTACATTTTGTTATCGCTAACAGAACTGCAGCTGGCTAATGTGCATGCTATAGTATATAATAGCCTGTTTAATGCCCGCTCATGCTTCTAGTAGAAGCTATATATGTGTTTGTGTATTTGTTTACGTATCTCTACAGACTTATACAACATATGTATATATATATATGTGTGCGTAGCAAAATTATATTTGTTTTTATGTTATATATTTTGATATAATGGTAAGATTCTGCGAGAAACTTAGGTGTACAAAGAAGATATATCTGACTACAGATTGTGCGATAAAAACTATATGAGAAATTTCAGAAATTTGAGGTTAACCCCGCCCTTAGCTGGTTCTGTTTGTAAATGAGATGAAGTCTCTAGTAACATTTTCAATTTATTATGAATATTTTAGACAATATCAGAATACATTCATATACTCTTTTTAATATATAAGCGAGTATCAATAGAACAAAGTCTCATGCTTGATAATTGAAGTGACAGGTGAAAGTAGAAGTAGATATATCCGGTATATACGATGACTCCATTTCGGCAGTTGTTGTTTAAATCAACTATTCTTAGCCTATAGCTCCTATTTGATTGCACATGTGCACGGAATATATTTGCTTAATTTTTTTATAATTTTTCTTAGTTTTAATAATTAATTTAAAATTTTATTAAAATTTACACAAGATTTCAGCTCAAACAGTATCATTTTGCTCTACTTTTTCGCTCTGCTGCAAATTTCATACTAGCTAGCTGTTGCTTAATTTCTTCAAAGTAATGAATGAAGTAATAGCCATAATTCGGCGTGTCACGAAAGAAATCACGACACGCAACCATTGCTAAGCCCAAGCGCGTAGCTACACGCCTTTTATATGCCGTCTCTTTGCCCTTTGCTGGCTGTACACTTATTTGCTTTAAACAAACAACTGACAAATGCCGGAAGTCATTTGCATGCACAGCGCTGCTGCTGCGGCTGTGTATGTGTGCGTGTGCGTGTGTGTGTGTGTGTGTCGCTTGAGCATGTGCATGTGCATGTTTAGATGGATTTGTCGATTTGTGGCCGGACTGCAAATGCATTAAATGCCAGCGTAAACACTGAAACTTGGTAATCCTGCATAGCAGCAGCAGCAGCAGCAGCAGCAGCAGACAGCCAGACAGGCGGCTGCATGCCACGCCCACAAATTGTGTGTATTGCTGTTGCCGTTGTTTTGGCATTTTGTGTTAATTTCATGCCAAGCGGCGACGACGTTGTTATGCAACACATACAAACACACACGCACACTCGCACACTGAGGCAGACTTATTGTGGTCTCTGTGCGTCTCTGAATTATGTTTTTGATTTTAGTTGACAATAAGCGGGCACAAATTTATTGTCTACAACTGCAAAATCGAAGCGTTGACAACAGCAGCAGCTGCAGTTGCAGCAGCAGCAGCTGTAGATGCAACTGCAATTGCAGCAGCAGCAGCAGCAACTGCAGCGTGGGCGTTTTGCATGGTGCCAACTGCGACAAGGCGTGGCCATGACAGCTACACACGCACTGCCACACACACACACACACACACACACACACACACACACACACACACACACACACACACACACACACACACACAAACGTCCAGTGGCGAGGCTGTGTTGCAACTGCAACACGCCGGCCGCACTTGATATTAAAGTGAGCGCTGGCTGGCTGGCTGGCTGGCTGGCTGTGCGCCTCTTGGTGATGTCGCTCTGCGGTTTCTGTGGTGCTTTCGCCGCCTAAATTGTGCTGCTTTTTGTGCCTTTTTAATTGAACATTTGCCGCTATTTACGAGGCGCAGCACGATTAAACAATTAATGCCGGCTTAAAGTTAGAAATGAAGCTAGAAATAAAGCTCAGCATATTAAATGAAAATAAAGCGAGAAATTTAGTTAGGAAAAGAGCTAGAAGTTCATTAAAGCCAAGATTTTAGGCGAAAACTTAAGCTGGTTAGATAACAACTCAATAAACTCTATTTTAACTTTGTATTAAATAATATATTTATTTTAGAGACATCAATAACTATTTGAATTTCTGCATTTTATAAATTTAGAAAATATTTAATTAAATTAAATTTAAAAAAAATATATATTTGTACTGTTATCTTAAAAAATTATGTTTATACATATTTAAAAAATATAGACAGCAGTGAAATGTAAAAAAACAAAAAATAAAAGAAAAAATAAAATAAAAATAAATAGATAAAATAAAAAATTAGTAGAAATAAAAATGTATAAAATAAAAAAATATAAAATAAAAAAAATATACAAAATAAAAATATATTAGATAAAAATAAATAAAATAAAAATGTATAAAATAAAAATATATAAAATAAAAATATATAAAATAAAAATAAATAAAATAAAAATATATAAAATAAAAATATATAAAATGAAAATAAATAAAATATAAATATATAAAATAAAAATATATAAAATGAAAATAAATAAAATATAAATATATAAAATAAAAATATATAAAATAAAAATATATAAAATAAAAATATATAAAATAAAAATATATAAAAAAAAAATATATAAAATAAAAATATATAAAATAAAAATAGATAGAAAAACTAAAATAGTTTTCAAGCCCATAAAAAAATTTAAAGATAAGAGTATTTATGTAAAATTTATTTTAAGTTGTTTAAATTTTTTTTATGTTTTCACTTGTAATTATTTGTTATAAATTAAAAAATAAACAAATTTGAGCAAATAGTTTTTGTATTTATATAAATTAAAAAAAAAAACTAAAACTAAGAATTAAACAAATATTTTGTTAATAAAAACAACTTTCAAGCATTAGAAATTTTTAAGTTTTTATATAAAATGAATCAAGTTTTATACATCAAAATTAAAAGCAAAAGTTTTTAATTTCCCAAAATTAAAAAATAATAAAAATCTAGATGAGAAATAAAAAAAAAGAATATATATTTAGTATATATAGAACATTATAGAACAATATCTCTACATAGTAGTCAAGCTGAATTCCAATTGAGAGCATTTAGCAATATATTCTTATATGATTATTATTATATGTATGTGAATATAGATAATTATATGTGAATATATATTATCTCCTATATTTGTACACAAGTTTTTCGCAGACTTATAGAATTGTTATAAACAAGATTAACGGTTCAAAATTGCGCTGCGTGAACTCAAGAGATGTGTTTGTCCCTCAATGTATTATTTGTATTTATATTTGTATTATATTTATATATGTGATTATATATATGTATGGCTATATATATATATATATATAATAATAAGTTTAACTATAACTATAACTACACTATAACTAGTGGCATAAAGAAGGTTTTACGTAGCGTAAGGGCTGAGTAGGACTTAACTGACGATTGAGAGTTCGTTTGTCATTTATAGCTAGATTTGTTGATAGTGGCGTGATTTGAGTTATGCGAGAGTGGCCTGATCGCTCCTGATTGGTCACCTGGAAATATGCTGAGTGCTGGATTCCCACAAGAAGGGTGCAATGTGATCTTTTGTTTGTGGGCCTCCGAGTGTGGGAGTGAGTATGATTTGTTTAAAGTGGATGATAGGAAGGGATCGTGACTTTGGTGGTCTGTTCAAGTGTTGGTGGATATATTACTATATATATATATATATATATATAGATATATACATACACAACTTTTTAGCCGCTCATTTGCAATTTGTTGTTAGTTTTTATGGGATTTTGCATGGCCGTCGAACTGAATTGGTGAGCGGCGCATTGCACGACTTTATTTGTGTGCGGCGTAAAATGGAAGATGACAACATAAACATGCAATGCTGATCCCAGTCGAAGCAGTCAGCAGTCGGCAGTTGGCATGTGGCATGTGGCATGTGGCATGCGGCATGTGGCATGCGGCAGCGCAGTGCCAATTGCTACGAGTTGCAGTGGATTTGCTGTGCATGCAGCAGTCGAAGATGAGGTTCCAGCTGAGATGGGCGACTAGCCGTAAAGGTGTTTTTATGGCCGCTATGGCAACGAATGGGCGGCTGTTGAAGGGGTGGGCGAGGCAGCATGTTGTGTGTCTCTATATGTGTGTGTGTGTGTGTGTGTGCAGTCGATATTTGCACGCGATGCTGTGCTGTCCGATGGTCTTGCGAGTGTGTCGCCAGAGCTTTGCTTTGGTCTGTTGCCAACAGTTGTTTGGCCAGGGCTAAGCGCCAAGGATTGGCTGCCAGGCAACTGCTAGAGTACGAGAGAAATAGGGAGATAGAGAGAGAGAGAGAGAGAGTTACAGAGTGAGAGAGATGGACTGATAGCTGCTAAGTTGGCTTGCAGGTGTGATTTTATGCAATTTACTTTCATATTAAATGAGTAGCTGGAGCTGGCAACTTAAAGGCAGCTAACGACACACACAGAGAGAGAGAGAGAGAGAGAGAGAGAGAGACTGCGGAGAGTGTGGGCAGATTCATTCAGGGCGTGGCTCTGGCCCCTATGCTCAGCTACTGGCAAAGTAACTGTGCAAACGTTGCAGCTGCAAATCCGCAATCAGACAAAGCAAATAATTTTGCAAAAATAAATATGAGGGATTATGCTGCAGGCGCAGGCCGAATGAGAGGCAGTGCGAGAAAGAGTGGGAGAGAGAGAGGGAGAGAGAGAGAGCGGGATATATCAGGCTGGAAAGTATGCTATAATAAAATGCAGCTAAGTCGAGAGTCGACATACGAACAGTCAGACAGACAGTCAGCCGGTTCGGCTGGGCCTGCGATATTAAATTTCAAGTGCATGTGTTAAGCCGTCGTCGTGGCTGCCCCACTATTTGTGCCACAGCCGCTTGCCATTGAAAATTGTGCTGCAGCAGCAAAATAGAAAGAAGAAAAAACAAGTAGATATATCAGAAATGTCCCGCTATTAGTAAGCTCCACTTCCCTCGCATTTGAATGCACTTGCCACTTGAGAGATTAGCCTGCAAGCAGCGACCGTTCCGCCACGAAATTTACCTTTGTCATTTGCCTTTATTTATTTTTATTTTTTATTGTTATTGTCTATATCTTGGGCTTAGTGGGGAACTGCTACCAGCTCCCGCTCCGTCCCTCTCCTCACTCCTGCCTCTGCCCTCTTCTCTATCTAGCCGTCATTATTTTGATTATGTAACTTTTTTTTTGTATTTTTCGACAGTTTGTTTGCCTTTGCCCTTCTGCTGCAGGCTGCCTGAGCTCAGCTTCCACTTCAAATCATATTTTTTTTTTTTTATTATGCTGCAAGCTCTCCCACTCCCACTCCCATTCTCTAGCTCGCCCTCTCCCGCTCTCTCTACCCCTCTCTCTCTCTCTCTCTCTCTCTCTTGCTGCTTTGCATTGTTTGGCTTTTGTTGTGCGCTTTCAGCTTTATTTATTTTTTTTTTATTTTTTAAATCTACTTTTAAAATATTAAAAAAAAAGAAATGAACTCTAATGTCGTATAAATTCATTGTGAAGAAAATAAAAGAAAATAAAATAAAATTTCTGCAGCAGCAGAAACGTCAACAGGCAGCAGTCGGAATTAGTAAAAATTTTTAGCCAAATTAAATGACGGCCATTAGGCGCGCGCCCATTGTTTGCGTTTGGCTGCACCGAAATGGGGCAGCAATTTCTAGATGACATTGGAGAGAGCGATGTGGTGCGAGGGGGGGGGGTGGATCGTAGAGGGTAGTAAAGGGAGGGAAGGACAAGGCTACACACACACACACACAGACACACACACACGCACACACACACACACACACACACACACACACACACACACACACACACACACACAGACACACACACACACAGACACACACACACACAGACACACACACACACACACACACACACACACACACACACACACACACACATACACACACACAGACACACACAGAAACACACAGACACACACACACGCACACACACACATATTCTCACTCTGGTGTTAAAGTGCAGCTGGCTTAAAGCAAAGAGCAAAGAGTTAAAAATAGATTCTTGATTTGAATTATGCTTAGCTCGTTCGTTTCTGGGGCTACAATTTCGCTTTGTGCGGCAGTTCTATGAGTTCAATTCAATTTTAATTAGGTGTGCAGCATAGCTTAAGGAGATAAATAGAATATATGAATATGAATATGAATATATGAATGAATATGAATAGACGCATGAAGTGAATGAATACTTTACGAGTATTTGCTTTTAGGCGTTCATTATTTAATCAAAATTTTACTTTTTTTTGATATTTTATAACAACATATGCATATATCATATATATCATATATCATATATATCATATCATATTCATATATCATATATATTCATATATATCAGATATTGCTACTCAAGCTTGCTGCTCTTTAAAGTTTTTGATAAATTTCATGTTTTATTTTATTTTTTATTTAGAGTAGTTTAGATTCTTATATTAATGTACAAATTTTCAAACATTTTTTTTTAACTTTAAATAATTATTTTTTTTTAATTTTTTAATAATATTTGAGATTTATTTTTTTAATTTTAGCATATTCATTTAAAGTGATTTTAAAAGTTTACAACATTGAATTTTAATAAAAAAAAATAAATAAAATAATAAATTAAATAGGAATTTCAAAACCGTTAACAGAGCTAACGATCAATGTAGTTCTAAGCGCTTTGCAATTATTTTTAAGCATCACATTTAGATTCTTAACAATTTTAATGTGCAAAGGTTTATTTTCCAACTGGCCTGCATAAATAATAATTAGAATAACAAATTAAAATAGCCTAAAATCAAATTTCAATTGGGAAAACATTTTATTTTGCTATAAATTGATTCTTTGGAACATTTTAGCTTAATAAATATTTTTTTGAATATTATGAAATTTTTATTTTTTTTTAAATATTTATTATTCGTTTATTTCATAAGCAAAAATCTTACAATATTCATAAATAAATGTAAGCAAGCATATTTTATAGTAATTTAATTTGAATTTTGAAAAGTCGTGCAAAAACTATTTGCATTAATTTATTTCAAATGTCAAAGAATTATTATTATTATCTTTTTTTTTGGTTTATTTTTTTTTTTTTATTTTTTATTTATTTTTGTGCAATTTTCTAATTGAGTTTTAAGCACATTTGTTGTTGCGCAGCGCTGCTGGCAATGTTGTTCAACGATTTGTAGAAATCGATGAAACTACAATTTAATTAACAGGCGCTCAAAGTAATGTGTGTGTGAAACGGCACACACACGCACACGCACACACACACACATCGTGCGAGTGAGTGTGCTCACACACATCATGACAAATGCACGTCATTTGGCTTATTAGAGGTTTATTTCGCTGTTGGCACTCAACTACAATACAATTACGCTAACACACACACGCACACACGCACATGTACACATGCACACTTGACGCCTTTGGTAATGAAATCCGGGCAAAATCAAAGCCACACACACACACAGGCAGTTGCTCGCACACACACACACACACGCTTAATTCGTGCCAAGTTTGGCATTGCGCGGCGCCAATTTGCAATTTCATTACAATGCTTAATCATCATTACTTGCCAACAGCCCACAGACGCCCCCTTTAGTACCGCTATAAAGAGTGCGTGTGTCTATGAGAGTGTGCGTGTGTGTGTGTGTGTGCGTGTGTGTGTGTAACACATTCACAATATTGCGTTCGCACTTCCCAAATAAAAATCGCAGCCCAAAAATGGCATTTGCACTGCAATTTTGTTGCGTGTTGTTTGTTGTGCTGTGCTGCTGCTGTTGTTGTTATTGTTGTTGTTGTTGTTGTTGTTGTTTTTTTGTGTGTGTGTCGAGCTGCCATGTCACCGTTCACATGGCTGGCTGGCTGGCTGGCTGGCTGGCCAGCTTAACTCGCACTCGCACTCGCACTCGCGCTCGCATTTGTTGCTACCGCTATTTGATTATATATGTAGCCATATCATGTGGCATGGCAAAGCGCACGTTGCGCCACCTTGCCGCACGCTGGCAGCCAGTGCAGGCAGTGAAGCCAGTGCAGGCAGCACTCGCGTCAAATGCAGTTTATGCCCCAGCCATAAATCAAAATTTTTGGTTTCTGCTGTCAGCCACTGGCAATGGCCATGAGAGCTGCCAGCCACCCGAACCCAACCGCAAGCAGTAAGAGCTTCACTCAGAGTCTGGTCTCCTTGATGCTGCTGCTGCTGCTGCTGCTGCCACAGCTGCTGGCTCGACTGTTGCGTAACTCGTTTATTTTCGTGGTCATAATTTGCCGATGCCGCCAAATCTGCTACGCCAGCTGCATTCCACTGCCGCACACGAGTCACGCTACGCTTTGTTGCCGCTGCTGCTGCTGCTGCCGCAGTCCGAATGCTGCTAAAATATTGGTTTAGATTGTGTCAAACAAATTGAATTTGCGATTTTTTGATGTATCCCAAAATGCAGTCAACGGCGCCTTTTACACACACAGAAAGAGAGAGAGAGGGAGAGAGAGAGGGAGAGCGAAGTGGAGAAGCGGCGAAATAAATGAATTTCCTTGTGCATTGGCAACTGTTGAAGGATGTTGTTTGTTTTTTTTTTTTTTATCTTGTTTTGGTCAGATTCTTTTTATTTTTTTTTGTTTGCCTTTTAGGCCAATCATTAACAATGAGTTTCAATCTGCTTTTGGCTATTCGGATGGAACAAATTGTGCATCGCTTACAAATGGCAGCTCGAGCAAGCTCGTTGATGGCAGGTGTAAATGCGCATCGCGAGGCAGGCAGTTGGTGTCTATAAATGTTGGACTTGGGCGTTCGTATGCATGAGATTCTGACAGTTCTGAAACTGTTAAACTGCATAAGTAAATGTTAGCCTATTGGGCATATATCTAAGATCGCTCAGATTTACTTTATATTGCTGCGCCGTTCTGTAGAAATTGTAATTTTATAAACTTTATTGTTCCCAAAATCTTTGTCAATTTTAAGTTTTGAGTATTTCATTTGATTGATTGACTTTGATCAATCACGTTATGGCTTTTAGTGACTCTCTGCCATTTCAATTGTTTTATGCTTGTTTTAAGCTTGGCCACATTAATTGCAAATTTCTTACACTTATGGACTTCTTCAAAGTTCGCTAATTGATTAGGTTGGCTGCTTCTTAAATGGCTTAGCTTTAGTTATATATTTTGGTTTTCTAGTTTGTAAGACTTTTCAATTTTATTTACATTATTTATTATTTATAATGTTTTTTTTGAATTTATTTTTTTTTGACAAATTCTTGAGACTTCACTTGTGGCTATTTATTATTATGCTTTCTTTTTTTCTGTACCTCTCTCTCTATTTCTCTATCTCATTCTATATCTCTCTCTGTATCTCTCGCTCTCTCTCTCTCTCTCTCTCTGTATCTTTCGCTCACTCTCTCTCTCTGTATCTTTCGCTCTCTCTCTCTCTCTGTATCTCTCTCTCTCTCTCTCTCTCTCTCTCTCTCTGTATCTCTCTGTCTGCATCTCTCTCTCTCTCTGTAGCTCCCTCTCTTCCACTTTCTCTCTCTCTCTCTCTCTCTGTCTCTCTCTCTGTATCTCTCTGTCTGCATCTCTCTCTCTCTCTGTAGCTCCCTCTCTTCCACTTTCTCTCTCTCTCTCTCTCTCTGTCTCTCTTTCCATCCATCTACTCCGATCTCTTCTTCTATGTATTTAAACAAGATTTTTCTGTCGCTCCCTTTTTCTCTATTTCTGTTTTTCATTCAGTTTTTATCTATATTTCTCATTGCATCTCCTTCTTTTGTCTCTCCATCTCTCTTTCTCTATTTCGTTTTAATTCACACTTAATTTGATTGTCACTTTGTTACTCTCTCATTTCCCTGATCCTGTTCTCTCTCTCTCTCTCTCACTCTCCCTCTCTCTCCCTCTCACTCTCTCTCTCTCTCTCTCTCTGTCATATTTCTGATACCCATCTCGCTTAATAGCTTTACTTTGTTAAGCCACGTATAAGTCCAGCGCACGTGGTTTGCGCTTAACAAGCTCTCATATCAGCTGCCTCGAGCAGATAAATAAACCCACGCATACATTCATACATATATATATATATATATATATGTATGTTTATAATATATATTATATTTATTTATGTATATAGCATAAATATGAGTGTGTTTGTGTGTGTGTGTGCTTTCATACTTGCCGTTGAGCATCATTCGACATGCGATGTGTGCGCCTCATTTGTTCGGGCTTTCAACGTCATCATCAACAGCGAACAGCAGTTATGTGAATGTGTGTGCTGTGTGTGTGTGTGTGTGTTGTGTAGGTGGTCAGTTGCTGCTGCTGCGGCTGCTGCTGCGATTTTCACGTGTTGCAAGTTAATAGAGAGCCAAGTTATGGGCTGCAAGTGAATTTCGGACTGCGGCCAGTTTATAAAAACATAAAATTCGTGCACAAAGCACTAGACGAAATTTTCCACATGAATGGCAAAGGCCAAAAAGCGATAGAGAGTGTGAGAGAGAGAGAGAGAGAGAGAGAGTGAGAGAGTTAGCGAGTTGCATGCATTTCTTATATTTGGCCTTTTTGTAGTTTTGTGGCTTTTTTTATCGGGGCCATCGATCTTTGGCCTTGCGTTTGACAGATCAAAATTAGAAATCAACAACAACAGCACGATTAGAGTCTGTGTGTGTGTGTGTGTGTATGTGTGTGTGCTGTGTGCTTTTTTAATAGCTAATTGAATGGTTGGCAAATAATTTGCTGCATGCTTTTAGGCGCAGCCAAAAGCGACAAAATTGTATCGAAATGTTTTCGTTGCGAATCGCTCAGTCAGCCAGCCAGCCAGCCAATTGGAAGTGAGAGGGAGAGATGGATGCTGATGGAGGAGAGGGAGCGGGAGCGGGTGAGGCAGAGGATTCGCCTCGCTTATCGACAATGTGCGCGTTGGCAGACTTTAAGTGATTTTGATTTGAGCGCTTTGCCTTTCATATGCAAAGCAGGCCGCTTAGGAGGAGGCGGGGCTGGAGCTGAGTGGGGGGTGGGCGGGTATGGCAATGTTCATTGGTTGCCTTGTAAAATGATGACGCAGCAGGCGCGCGTACTTGAGTTGACGCCACTTGAGGCGCGACTTTGGGGCGTGCTGCGACGACAGAAAAAAAAGAAAATAATAAAAAAATTGCCCGTTTAGCGGTTTATATTAATGGCAACAACAACAGCAACAACAGCAACAACAGCAACACTAACAACAATGGCACCAGTATCAACAGCAGCCAAATGCACATCAGGTACAAATTTGCATTTTGCTTTTTTTTTCTGCTGCTTTTCTCCGTTTTTTTTTTTTTTTTTTTTTGGTGTATGTTTTCGTCAAATGGCGCCACTTTTGAGCGCTGTTTACAAATTTGATTTTCGTGTTTGATTTGCAGCTGGAGCGTGAAAAAAGGAGCGAAAGAGGGACTAGAGAGGGAGGGGGAGCTGGAGGGGGGCAACTCTCTGTATGTGCGTCGCACGTGTCTGCGAAATGGAAAGCCAAATGGCAGCCAATGTCTGCCGTCGACTATTTATAGTCTGACCCTAGCTAAATGAAACTGTAAATTAGTGACGAGTGAAGGCAGAGCGATAGCAGAGAGGGAGTGGGAGTGGGTGGGGGAGGGGGAGGGTAGCAGCCAAGTCAGCGCATAATAATAACTGCATACGAAAAGGGAGGCAGCAAAAAGAAGCGAGCAAAAGAAACGAAGCGAAATATCAGCAAAGCGGCACCTAAAAGCGGTAGCAGCAGCGGCAGCAGCAGCAGCAGCAGCAGCAGCAGCAGCAGCAGCAGCAGCGGCAGTGGCAGCAGCAGCAGAAGCAGAAGCGGAGCAGCAGCAGTAGAAGCGCAGCAGCGCAGCAGCAGCATCATCACCAGAAGCAGCGCAGGGGAAATGTCGCCGCATCCGGCATAGAAATGAACGCGCGGCGATTTGAAGCAGAATGAACATCGCACGAAGTGCGTCAGACGATACGAGCATAAACGAAGCACGAGCACGAGCGCAGCCGAAGTGCCAAACGAAACGAGTGCACAATAACGGCAACAGCCAGTGAAGCTTTTTGGGACAGTAGCAAAGCTTGCAAATGCCTTTGCTCTTACGACTGCGACTGCGATGCGTGCGCAGGCTGCGCTGCTGCTGTTGCTGCTGTTGCTGCAGCTGCAAAAGCAGTTAAAAATATATTTCCCCTTGATGTTGCTGCCAGCTGCGCTGCCGGGCTTATCTCTGCATCAGTGTATACGCGCGTATGTCGTATGTATGTGTGCCTGTGTGTGTGTGTCTGAGTGTGTGGGTGTGTGTGTGTGTGTGTGAGGAGGCTGTGGACTGAGCTCGGTGGGTGGATGGCGCTGTCGTCTTTGTGCTCTTCAGCTTTCGCGCACTCTTTTCATTTGCGGAGTTTTCCTTTTTGCGTGCGTCTTGCGTTTTCGCCGCTTTTTCCTTTTGCATATCCCCACCCGGAAAATTCATCGTGCTGGATGCGACGACGTCGGTATAAAAACGCCCGCAACGCATTTCGTTGCTCATAAGTTGAAATCATTGCGTCCAGTGTGTGTCCTGTGTCCTGTATCCTGTGTCCTGTGTGCGCTGTCTCCACTGTCAACTTAGTCTAACTCTGACTCTAACTCTAACTCTAACTCTAACTCTAACTCTAACTCTAACTATCTATCCATCCATCTATCTATCTCTATCTCTGTCACTCTCTAACACTGTCTAACTCTAGCTGTGTGTGAAGCGCATTCAGTGAAGCAGTTGCAAAGTTCGTTAAGAAACACACACACACACACACACACAAACACAAACACACTCACACACACAGACGAAGAATTTTTGAAACTCAAGTGCGATTCAAGAAACTGTCAAAGTGAGAAACCAAAAAAAAAGCTGTTGAATTTATAAACAATTTTTTAAAGTAAATTTAAAAAAAAAGAAGAAGAAGAAAGTAAAGTAAAGTAATTTCTGTGAGCAATTTATATATATTTTGTATAAATTCTAAAAAGTGTTTTTTTAATTTTGTTATAATTTTTTTTTAATTTTATCAATAAATTCCTGCTTAAGTCATTAGCATAATTTGTGGGCTAGCAATTATTTATTGTTTATTTGGACGCGTGTTTTACACGGGTTTCCCTCTTTTCTGTTGTAAATACACTTAATTTATTTGCACACCTTCAACACGGGCAATTAACAGGTAAAATGTAACCTGAACCACCTACACGCAGCAGCAGCAGCGGCAGCCGCATAAACAAATATTTATAAAATAATAAAAGAGCAACAAAAATATAATTAAAATGACATTTGAATGCAATTGAACAGCTTTGTTAATTATGCGCGAGCAAAAACAAAAAAAAAAAACAAAAAACAAAAAAAAAAACAAAAAAAAAACAGAAAAATCAACATATGAAAACTATGAGAAAGAAATTCAATTGAAAATCATTTAATCATTAAAAACGAATATATGTATGTATGTAAATTCTGTCGTTAAATTATATGAAATTGTTGTTGCTATTGCAATTGCCGGAACTGTTCCGGGCCGAGGACGAACCATGTCGGTTGGGCAGGAGGTAAGCAAATAAATTTTGTTGAAATTCATTACATAATATCATCAGCTCGTAAAACATGGCATTAATTATATATTTCCATGCAAATTGCAATTACAAATACGCATACAACCACGCTGCCCACGCTGCCCACGCTGCCCACGCACACGCATTAATTTCAGCTTTATTTAGTCAAGCGTTGAGCGCAACTAACAATGACTATGAGTGCAATTCGAGTATTTGCAC
>JAWNON010000127.1:4005000-4087500 GCA_035045945.1 Drosophila anceps
GCCACAACTGCATACACACACACACACACACACACACACACACACACACACACACACACACACATGTATACTTAAGCAACGCAGGTCTGCATAAATTATGCAGTGCAGCGCAGAGTAGCAGAAAATATTAACTGCAACGTGGCAGCCAGCCACAGGCCCCTGCCCCTGCCCCTGCTAGCTGCCTGATTTCTGTTGCCTGCTGCCTGCTGCCTGCTGCCTGCTTCTGCATGCTTCTCTTCTTCTTCGTGTTCGTGCTCGTATTCGTGACCAGGTGGCAGCCAAACAAACCGCACACCATGTGGCAGCCTCTGCGGTTGCTGCCAACATCGGTGTGTCTCGCTTTATGCTCTGCCACAGAAAATTTCCACTAACTCAAGCTGTTTGCCAAAAGCCCAGCTATTAGCATTGTCTATACTTAACAGAAGTCTGTTAAGCTGCATTTTACATAGTAATGTTAGCTTTAGCTGAGTTACTGCCGTACGTAACAGAGCAGAAATTTGTGTCAAGCTGCTCTTTACATAAAACTGTTATTAGCTGTTGACGATCTCAGCAATATTCGTATACTGTTACCAATGCTAACATAGGACCTATGTTAACTGTAACTGATAACAGTAGATTTAGTAACATTTTTTTCTAATATTGCTGGTTGTTAGCACTCACAGACGTATGTTGTGCTGCTCGTACAGCATTTTTCTTAACATTGCCAAGATTTTGTAGCGCTTTGTTAAGCAGTTCGATACTTAAATGTATTAAGTGTAATTGCTTTTAGATTATTTACATTAGCTATGCCAACAGTGCTCGCTAATAAGCATGATGATGATGAAAGTCATTATGTTAAAAGCGTGTGCTGTTTATGCTAATGGAACTTTAGCTTAGCTGTATTGGAGTTCTGCCTAGCTTATTAGCTCTATATATATAGCTCTATATATCAAGATATAGCTAGAGTTGTGTCACTTGCTTTTATAATACTCATAGCTTACTATGTTAGCTGTAGCTGAAGTCTGTTATGTAGTTCTCACAGCATTTATGTTAACTTTAGCAGCTTTTAAAGCGATGCTGTTTATGTCTGACTTTGTTGAAGGTCTTGTTGACATGCTTAAACTAACAGAGATCTCTTTTTCATATGTTTACTGTAGCTTCAAAACATTTTCTACCTGCAGCTTCTATCATTTCTTTAACTTAAGACATTTTATTAATTTGACAATCGGTTTAATTTGACAAACAGTTTTTTTTACATTTAGATTTCAAAAATTGCTCATGTAAATCTGCAAATAAAGCTTAGCTTAGCTTGATTTGGCTGGGCTAGAATTGTGCAGGGTATAGAGCAGGGTATAGAGCAGATGTTTTTTCTTGTTTATGCTACTCTTACCGTTCCACACGTGTGTGCTGTGTGTTATATGTGTATGTGTGTGTCTGTGTGTGTGTGTATCTTTGTGTATATAGCAACTACTTTTCTGAGCTGATACAGCAATTTATTTCGTTAGTCAGTCGCTGGCTGTGCATAGCATACTTGCAGGCGCAAACACACACACACACACACACACACACACACACATAGAGATATACAGAGGGAGTCAGCGGAATAAGCGACTTAGCATAAAGTGGTTTTTGGCTTGGCTTTTGGCTTTGCATTTGACATTTCTTGGGCCAACACACAAAGTTTGGCAATTTGTATACGAGGCGAACCAGAAATGAGATGAGAGTCGAGTTGACTTGAGCGATAAGATTGTCACATATATATATATATATATATATATATAGATATATATATATATATATATGCATATATTTTGGATTGAAGCCAGACAAATTCACGCTAAATTGAGGTTATTATGGCCTAACAAAGCTATAGAATTGAAAGCTTTGGCAACGCATCAGCTGTTGGTCCGCTTAAATTGCCTGTAACGCCAATCGACATAAGTAAAACGTTCAAATTTGACTGGACTGTGAAAGGTTACATCAATATTTAGATATGTTCACATATATGTGTGTCTGTGTGTGTGTGTGTGTGTGTGTGTGTGTGTGTGCGTGTGTGTAGAGGAAGTAAAAGCTATGCATACAATAAGCCACAAAAAAAGGTCTACAATTTATTAATTTAGCTTACGTCAGCAGAAATTGTATGCGCAAAGGTGCGTCATCTGTGTGTCTAGGCCAGAAAAACGCTACATAGACCAGAAACTGTGCCATATGCTGTCGTCGAAATTATTTGTGCAGCTAATGCTTTATTAGAGTTTTGTTCTAGCTCAAACTGACAAGACTCTAATCTGCCTGAGTTGCATAGTAATAAAAATTTCAGATAGTTTTATTTGCCAGCTAAATGTTGTTAGTTAATTGTTAGCAGTGCTGAGAGGTGAACATAACTTGAAGTTTGAGCCAAATGTTTAGAGTTTTTAACAGTGAAATCTTATACATTCTGCAGTGGAATAGAAGTGAAATTCCTGTTTGTTTATCCTATATAAATATTGTGTGTGCGGAGGAGGAGTTGCTTTATAAATTTAATTTATTACTTCAGATTTTCTTTTGGGCATGTATATATATACAGATTTTGGGGGTTAGAAATGGTGGAATTATATACCTTACTATTTGCTTATTTATACAATATAAGCTGCAAAAAATCTCTTATTCCGCTGCTCTACGGTCGTTCTTTACATTGAGTTTTTAAGCTGCTGAAATGCCTTCTAAGCAAGCCTTCACGGCCAGATGTGTCTGTTTGGCTTCTCTGGGCTTGATTACGTTTTGATTTATGTTCAAGGCAATGCAATCGAAATTTGAGCAATTTTATTCAAGGGCAATATTGAGATGTGACATTTGCGATATTCAGCAAGTTGCAGAGAGATATAAACTGAAAAGTCTGAGCTTATTCATTGAAATATGTCTTAAGAAATTTATGTCATTAAAATTATATTATATACTTAACAGCCACAACAACAACTCTAGCTGAGAGAGAACAATGTATTTCCGTTGAATATTTCTTAAAAATTTATAGAGTTAAGTTCTTGGACTTGCAAAGCAATGAATTTGTTACAACTTTGATTTCTGCTTACATAAAATTCATATAATTTAATTATAGATTTATGGTTGATTATTATTAATTATATATATACATATATAGTATATCTATTATTTATTAATGACTATATATGAATAGCCCACA
The DNA here is from genome assembly GCA_035045945.1 of Drosophila anceps. NCBI lineage: Eukaryota > Metazoa > Arthropoda > Insecta > Diptera > Drosophilidae > Drosophila > Drosophila anceps. The sequence continues at coordinate 4,008,155 of JAWNON010000127.1, forward strand.
GTCAAAAGATTTTGAATTCAATTCAATTAGAGCCTTTAGCAATGCTTGCATATATACACACACACACACACATATATATATATATATATATCTATATCTATATATAATGTCATTGATGGCGGTAAATCAATTGGCAGTTATGTGATATGCTCTGCCATAATGCCCAATATATAGGCATTAATATATTAGATATTAATGCACAATAATTTAAATGGCATCAAAATGCAAAGTGTGGCCATAAATTGAGCTTTTGCCTGATAAGAGATTAAACTAATTTTGCATTTATGTGGAGTATTGCTCAAGGCAATGCCATTGCCTCGCTCTCTCTCTCTCTCTCTCTCTCTCTCTTTCTATGTCTATTGCTGCATCCATTCCGTTGAGTTGTTTGCTTTGCTTATGGCACTCAGTCTTGGAGTGTCCTGCCATGTTGGCAATATAAATTGCATTTCACTGCGGCGCTCTTAAGGCCCATGATGGAGCTGGCTGTCAGTGTGTGTTATGATTGCAAATATACGACTCTGAATGCAGTTGCACAATTTAGTCAGTGGGCGGTGGGCGGTAGGCGTGTGTGGGCGTGGGCATAACCAAGACACTTCACGCTTTATCAAGCCGACAGCTGCTTTAAAGCTAAGTCAGTAACAAAGCTCACTTATTAGCACATCATTTACCTTTATTTATATTCAATTTTCTTTATTTTGCACGCCGGCAACAGAAGTTGGGCATTATCAAAGCGAATAAGCCAAAAGAACGCTGAGCTGCCAGGCATTACAAAGGTTTTATATGCACGCCAAGGAGCAGCAGCAGCAGCAACAGCGGCAGCAGCTATCATTCCCTCTTAAATATCCTTCTCCCTGCTGGCAGCGCACCATAATAAAGTAAACTTGGCTTACCGCTCTCAAGTGCAATGGCAATTGTATTCGCAACTGCTACTTGGCTTGCCAGCTAGCCAGTCAGCCAGTCAGCCAGTCAGCCATCCGGCTCTACAGTGGCAGCTAGCAAGCAAGCGCCACTCCATTTTGTAGGCAACTGTAAGCAAAGTTAAGTAATTCACGCTGCATGCGCTCCAACCTATATAGCTGCCACGCCCACATTTGCCACAATTAGTCGAAGCAGCAAAAACGCCCCAAAAATGTTGTTGCGCAACTTTAACAAAATGTTTCAGCTTTTGTTGTTGTGTTTTTTTTTTTTTTTTGTTTCTTGTGAGAGACCAGCCTCAAAAACGCTGTACACTATACACTACACTATACTACATTTTTCGTATATTCTTTACGTTTTTTTTTTTTTTTCGGGTTTGCTGCTCTTGACGGCGGCGTCGTCGCCATCATCGTGGAGCTTGTTGAGTGCGAGTACTCAACGTAGTTGCTGCGGCATGCTTGGAATTTGCTTTGCTTTATGCTGTAGCTCACATTGTCCCTCTCTCTCTCTCTCTCTCTCTCTGTCTTTCGTCTCTGTCTCCTTTAGCTTTGGCTCCTTGGCAGCTTTTTACTACATTTATTTATTTTTTTTTGGGGTATATTCGTAAGTGCACCTTATTTCTTTCATTTTTGCATTATAAAAGGTAGGAATTAATGCATAGAGCTCTAGCTGAATAGCTTGCCTCAGCAAGGGCAAGCGGCAAATGGAGAAGCTGGAGAGAATGTCGTGTCCTTTCGTCGCGACTATCCTGGCGCCTTGAATACGGCTGCTGCCGCTGCTGCCGTCGCTGCTGCTGCTGCTGCTGCTGTTGCTGCTACAAAAGTGTTTTCAGTCAGTTTCGGACTTTTTGTTTTTTGTTTTATGGTTTAAGTTTTGAGTTTTAAGTGAGGCGTCGTCAACTCGAAAAGCTTTATAAAATTATATAAACAAAAAAACACAACTGCAAATTCATAATTTTAGAAAACAATTGAAAAAGAAAACAGCTTCAAATTGAAAATGTAAAAAATTATTTTTAACTGCAACTGAAGCTCAAGACGATTTCACTTTGTTTGAAAAAAATTTCAAATATATTTACAAATTCGAGGGAGAATAGCATGAATGAGCAGCATTTAACTTGAGTTTGGGAATAAATAAGGTTTTTAAAGTGAATATATCAAATACTTTATTCTATTGATGAAATACATATTCCTAGTAAAATTTTGGCATGAGGAAAGCTATTTACAGAAAATATCTAATAGAACTTTGACATGAGCAAAAATAGCCAGAGTTGTCAGCTCGACGAATAAGCAAACGAGGCAGTAAATTCGTTTGACAGAAAGCTAAGATAGCTAACAGAAATTGTCTAATATAATAACAAAGTAAACCTCATTGTAAAAATTTAACATGTAGTTAAACTAACCGTGTCTTCAACTCACATACCAATAGGCGGCAAAAGTATGTGACAATGCCACAGGCCAAGTGTCAGACGGTTAAAGCTTAATTTAGGCATTTGCCTCGACAGCGCTGTTCACTTGAATGTGATAAGTATATATTTGTGGGCGTTGCCAGATTGTCGAAATTGCCTAAATGAACTGCGCGAATGTCGAACAATTTATCACAATGTAAACAAGCTATTTATTCATAGCTAATTGAATAGCTAACAAACTCTGCTCACACAGTTCAATGGCTTTTGCTTTGACATTAAATAGATTTTCGTGATTTTGTCTCGGCAAATTTGCCGCCAGAGCATCGAACATATTGCTTATCATTTAAAGCAATCGCAAATCGCTTTGCTTTGCATAATGGGGCATTGGCAAGAAATTATTCAGATATTGTTTGAATAAAAGAAGAAAAAAGAGTATAGAAGCGAAGCGGATAGGCGAAGAGAAGAGAGAATACAAAGTCGAAAGTTAAGTTTCAGGCAACGAACGCTGCTGCGTTGTCCTTGCGGGGACAGCTTGAAGTTTTTGGCCCAGCCATGTCATTTGCATAGTTTCGCCTGGCGCGCATCCTTTTCGGCCTGGCTGCTGCCGGATGCTGTTGCTGTTGTCAACAAATCTTTTATGTGCCTATTGGCCAAATGTATTTGAGACTCTCGGAAGGGGGTGGTGAGCGAGCGAAAATGTTGAAATTCAATTGTCAAACTCTAAGGATATCACAGGCTTTACGCTCGAGTGCGCAATGCAAACTTGTTGTAGGCAACAAGCAGCCAGGCAAAAATGTTGGCTTAATTTATTATGGCCTAAACAAATTGCTGGGGCTATTAATGCAGATATGCTTGAGTGTGTGTGTGTGCTTGTGTTCATGCCACACACACCGGCGAATCAGCTGACAAATTAGTTGCAAAGAAATGTTGCACAGCCCTGATTTATGGGCAGCAGCAACAACAACAACGCAATGTGGGTCGATGTGCACAGGCAGACATCGCTAGACAATGCAGCCAAATGTGCAACCTACTTTTCAATTACAAGGTGCAACCGCAACGTGCAACATGCAACATGCAGCAGCTAGCAGCCAGCAGGCAGGCAGGCGTAGCACAATGGACCCCGTTGCCCTGGCTGAGTGCATTTAGCTGAATTACAGCTGCACTCGCGCACATACACCTTGAGCTACACGTGCCACAGCAGCCACGCCCACGCCCACGCCCACACCCACGCCCCGATCTTTTTTGAAGGAGAGTGCATTCAAGTGAACTGCAGCTGGAAAGTGGGTGAAGGCCCTGCGTACACGTCTAAAGACGAGCGAGCGCCTTTTATGCCATTGTCTGCATTTAGCAGAAAGCTCCTATGTGAGCTGCTGCTGCTGCTGCGGGCTCAGCGGGCCCAGGCAGCAACCCACTCAATGCCAGCATAAAGTGGACTTTCTAGTGCCATTCCGCATACAGTACGTACTGGCAGTCAAAGGCCCGCAGGCAGGCAGGCAGGCATCATCAGAACATTAACATCATTTCACATAATTTGCTCATAATTTGCACAAATTTTGCCTTTGCTAATTAGTTATGCATTTAGCTACAGCAAATCAGCTGAACTGAAACTGAATTTAGCTAATTACTAAATAAACTTAAATGGAAATAGGATTGAAGTACAGCTACAGCTTGTTAACACCGTCCGCCCACTGCTGCCACTCATTTAATTAGGCACCCTGTAAATGATAACATTGTCTTTTGCATAGAATTTGTGCGCTGCAAAATCTGGCCAGGCTCATCCGCTGGCAGTTTCCTTTGCCTGCTGCTGTTGCTACTGTTGCTGCTGTAGTTCCCATTCCCCCTTCCGTTGCTGTTTCCATTTCCACTTCCGGCCTGGGCAACACCCCCCCCCCGCCGCGGCCACCGCATTCGTTCTGCTTTGAAATATTAACCCACTAATGCCGCTAGCTGCTGGGCATGATTCATTTAGCGTCACGTTAACCCATTAAGCACACGATACAGTTGCGGTCGACTCTAGATGTTGTTGTTGCCTCCATTGTTGTTGTTGCTGTTGTTGGCATCCTTGTTATCCTAGCAGCTACTGTTTGGTATAAATGCACCAAAAGCTTAGCATAAATGAGGACAACGCCAGCGTGTCCGGTTACAAAGCTCATTAGCGGCACAGCAGCGCCATCTAGCGTGCCCGCAGCGCAGCCGGAAATGGCAAAGCATAGCCGCACTACATGACATTTACTATGGCTCCAGCAGCGGATCTTAAGGTCGCAGATTAGCGCAAAAATATTGCACAAAACTGAAAATTTGAAAAATTATAGAAAATATATGCATTGTGTAATAATGAGTTAAATAGGTGAGTAAATATTTAGATATGCAGGTAGCTAGTTATAAAGACAGACAGACGGATAGATAGAGCAGAGATGAACAGAGAGATAGATAGATGGATCTCTCTACTTATCCATCTATCTATCTCTCTGTACAGACAGATAGATATATAGAACAGAGATGAACAGAGATATAGATAGATGGATCTCTCTACTCATCCATCTATCTATCTTTCTCTACAGACAGATAGATAGATGGAACAGAGATGAACAGAGATATAGATAGATGGATCTCTCTACTTATCCATCTATCTATCTCTCTATACAGACAGATAGATAGATAGAGCAGAGATGAACAAAGATATAGATAGATGGATCTCTCTACTTATCCATCTATCTATCTCTCTGTACAGACAGATAGATAGATAGAGCAGAGATGAATAGAGATATAGATAGATGGATCTCTCTACTTATCCATCTATCTATCTTTCTCTACAGACAGATAGATAGATAGAGCAGAGATGAACAAAGATATAGATAGATGGATCTCTCTACTTATCCATCTATCTATCTCTCTGTACAGACAGATAGATAGATAGAGCAGAGATGAACAGAGATATAGATAGATAGATGGTTAGGTAGAGAGACAGATCTTTTAGTGGAAGTTAAGAGAGATATGGATAAGCAGAAATATATATTTGTATATGTATATATTTTGAATAAATGGATAAATAGATCCAGTTGCAGAGGATTGATAGATCTGCCTAATAAAATATGGTATAAGTTATGGACTTTGGTGTCACTGGACTCTGTCCTCGTGGAGACCGCATGCAAGGGGACACTTACCAGTGGCTGGATGCTGTATGTAGAAGCAGAGGCGTCCGGTTGGGGGCGGGGCAAAGTGGCGTCCAGTTGGGGGTAGGGGAGAAGAGGAGGCGCTCGGCGCTGACTGGTGTTAACTTAAGTTATAGCTATATATGTGTGTAGAAATGCTGCATACATAGGAAGATGGATATATAGCGAATAGGGCGGTGGTATGGATCAATTCAAGTATGATAGATATATATATATATATATATACTAATATATAGTACCTATATATAGTAGATAATGATCCATTGACAGCTATATATGTGTATATACATATATTGATGGACAGCATAGTAATCAGATGACATCTGCATCAAAATATGCTTTTAGTTATTTAACTTTCGAATGTTTATTAAATATGCATTTTAATCATATTCAGTTTGGGCTTTATGCCATAGGCAGCTGCTTAAATATTTTAATCCTACACAAAATGAAAACCAGAGCTTATTTTTATGCGGACAACTAAAGCTGTGTGGGCTAATGAGTTATTAGCTAAATGGACATTAAGTAAATAATTATGTTTATCGAGAGGTGAAATATATCAAATTGAATGGGAGAATTTGAGAAGTGGGCTTAGAAGCGTATTCAAAAGAGATTACAAAGCGGAAGTCAAAGTCGAATTTGAAATATAATAATACTGTTATATATAGAGATAATATACAGGCAATTTGATATAGTAAACTGATGCCTAGGCAATGGATAGAGTAGAGCACAGGGAAAGGCAACTTTGTTTCTCAATTTTAATAATAATAATCAACACATTGAAGTTAACTTGGTAAGATTTCGATAGACTGGCTGTTGACTCGGCTAATGCCTAAAGTAAATAATTGAAAAACACTTTGGGCATAGTTAACCTGAACGCGATTCTATATACATATATACATCTGTACAAAGTTTTGTGCTGGCTTAACTTTTTGGCAGCAAACTTACAGATTGATGTTGTTTATCTTTCAAGCTGTGCGCAAAGTTGAGCCGACCAAAAGCGAAAACTGACAACTGACAATTGAGCGAATTCGAGCGAATTCGAGAGAAGTCGGCAATCGACAGAAATGGAAAACGAATGCTAAGAGCGCGTGAAATGTGTGTGTGTGTGTGTGTGTTTTTTTTTTTGAACAATTTGCTTGGCCATTTAGGAGCATAATTAAAGCAACTTGGCTAAAAATCCATTCAACTTGAGCATTTTTCAGCAACAACAAAAGGCGCCAAACTTTGCCAGCCAATCAACAATAACAAAAATAAGAAGAAAAAACTGCAAAATCCAATGGAAATGAAAAAAAAAAAAAAAAATGTAAGAAATGTTTACTCAAGCCAAACAATAAACAATCAAGTTGAATTGAGTGGGCGGCTTGGGTGGTTTGGGTTAGTTTGCTGTTGCAACTTTTATAATCAAGTTGCGAATGCAAATCAAGTGGTGCATGGCCCAGCCTAATTGGCCAGTTTGAGGCGCTAATAATAAGCAGAGAGCGAGCGAAAGGGTATCCTGCGAAAATTACAAAGCAGCAGACAGCTGACGTCACAGATTCAATTTGTCAGCCTTGTTAACTGGGCGCGCGTGTGTGTGTGTGTGTGTGTGTGTCTAAGAAATGATGCGACTTTTAGCGCCTGCCAGACAGACTTACACAGTTTGAACTTAATTAAAATGCTTGTCCTTTACTGTTACTGCCCCGCCCACGCCCACGCCCAACGCCCAACGCCCAACGCCTACGTCGCAAAACACAAAAAAAAAGGGAGAAGAAAAACCAAGTAGTTGTTAAGTTCGATTTATAACGCGTCTGCACTGCGGTTCGGCTGTCTCCAAAGTGCAAAGCGCTGTCTTTTTCTACAACGTCTCGCCTTAGCCAAGCCAAAGCTTGCCCCCTCGACCAGCTCTGGCACTGTCTAATTGAGTTGTACAAGGCTACTACTAATTGCATTCGATGCTTGCCGCTTGAGTTAAGCCGGCGTTGATATAATTAAATTTTATTGCAAGTTTCTCGAGGACAACGACATCGTTTAGCGACAAGGTGTGTGTGTGTGTGTGTGCGCGCGTGTGAGTGTGTTGGTGTGTGTGTGTACACAATTTATGGCATTAGGATTTTATTTTTAATTAAAAATGTGAAGTTGCCAAGCATAGACTAGAGATGCCGAATGAATGAATATACATATATGAATATATATAGCTTGGATTTTGTTTTAAAAATGTCTTTGATATTTAGTTTTTAGTCGTCACACAAACATAATTTGTTTAAATACTAGTTTTTCAACACGCCCTTTTGAAAAATTCCAAAAAAAAATTAGAAGTTAACATGAAACAGCGAACGGACTACAACAACTGCAATAGCAATAGCAGCAGCAGCAACAGCAACAACAGCAGCAGCAGCAGCAACAGCAACAACAGCAGCAACAGCAACAGCAGCAGCAACAACAGCATGGACATGGATGATCTGTGCGCCTTTTGCCTGGATCGCATTCACGATCCTGTGCAGCTGCACTGCATGCATCACTTTTGTCGCGGCTGCCTGTCGCTTTATCGCGAGGCGCGCAGCTGGCAGGCCAAGCGTTGTCCGCTCTGTCGTCGCAGTCTCGAGGCATGCCCCGGCGGATTGCAGCAGAGCGTGGTCAGCTTTAAGGGCGTAAGTCGACCATTTTTCTCTATAAAGTTATATCTCTCTCTCTGATACTAAGCACATACTCTGCAGAGCTGGCGTTTGACCTTTGCCCTGCTGCTGGCTCTAATGCTGTTCAGCCTGGGGCCATTCTATTTGCTGCTGATCTACTGGTAGCCGTTTGCCGCTTGCAAGTTAACCAATTTCACACTTTTCAATGCATAAACTGACTACATACATATATATTTATATAGATATATATATAGTTATAGTTATACATATGTACTTGTGTATGGGCAATTTGCTCTTTATGTCGCGTATAGTTTTTTCTGGTCAAATCTAGTAGCCTTTGTTGATTTTTCTTTTTTATTATGTTTTGCGTTGTGTCCAATAAACCCGTATAATCGTAACAAGCATATATCTTTAGCTGCATCTCAATTCAATTAAAACTTCTTCTAGTTGCTAATTAAAATGTTTGCACAAGCCGCTGGCACCTGCCCACAGAGGGCGCCAGTTTACTTTGTGCTTGGCTGTGTCTATGTCTGTGGGTGTGTGTGTGTGTGAGCAACTTGGACTGCCTGCATTTATATTTGATATGAATTTCATGTATATTTTATCCACATATATGCATGACCACAATCGAATTAACGCCTCAGCTGCATTTTGTGCCCTTTTTTTTGTTGATGTTGTTGTTGTTGTTGTTGTTGTCTGTGTGTGCTCTTCTTGTTTAATTGCATCGTTTTTGTGGGCTTATACCTCCATACGGCACGCATTGGCCGGTACGCAAACGTGAATTGTGAATTTTAATGCAATTTTCTGCATGAATAAATCCATCAAAATTGCGATACGCCAGCTGCGCAACAAATTTTTATAAAATATTGTTTCAATACGCCAAATAAAACGAAACAAAACTAAACAATAATCGACGGAACAAGAAGTTGAAATGGCATTGAGCACCGTTGTTAAGCTACGAGATGCCCTCTGCTCTGTTGTTGTTGCATATGAATTGAAAGGTAAATGATAGAGGAAAGAGAACATGGCTGTGAATCAGCTGTGGGATAAGATGTATGTTCTGTTCCTAGAGTGACAGAGAGAGCGAGAGAGAGAGAGAGAGAGAGAGAGAGAGAGAGAGGGATAGAAATAGCGTCTGTTTCCTTTGCTATAACATTTCCATTACGTAAGTGTTATTTTCCGATTTGCCACGCCCAAGCCAATTAGATAAGTCTTGAGCTCCTCCATAGCTGCATCTATAAGGCGTGGTTAGTGAAGTGGGCAACTTGAAGATGCTAGTTCTCAAATTGAGAAAGTTGTAGTATGTACTTCCGGAGTGGATGTATCCAATAAGTTTTAACACTTTCTAAATTTGAAGTATTTAGGTTCATTAGTTTAGCTTCAGACAGACAAAAGAACAGGCAGCAAGACGCACTTTGCATAATGCCAATATACTCTTTTCACTTTGTGAACGGGCATACGCACACATACAAATGCCTGTTCGCTTACGTAGAATACGTTATGCTTATTATGAGTAACAATTTCATTATATGACTTGTCTTCCAAATTTCCTATTTGCTCCACAGCTCACTCATACGCCCTCACTCGCTCTCGTGCTATCAATTACAGGGTATATAACATGAAAACACATATCGCACTCGCCCGTTATTCATATATTTATTTTCGGCAGTAAATCAAAAAACTCTACCAGCCAGCCAACCAGCCAGCCAGCCAGCCAGAGCAGTAGAAGCAAAAAAAAAGCTAGCTTGGGCTGGCACAGCTTTAAACGCGCAACATTTGCAATTAAATGAGTGTTGGAAAAGGCGAACAGGCGAAAGCCCCATCGAAAGCCCAGCACAGCCACAAAATGTATTTGAAAATGATTTTGAGCCGCGTTCTTCATATGCATGTTGCTGTTGTTGCTGCTGTTGTTGTTGCTGCTGCTGCTGCTGCTGCTGCTGCTGCTGCTGTTGTTGTCGTATTTGTTGTGCCATGTTTGCAGGCTGTTGTTTGTTGACTATGTGGCCATAATATCGGCCTCGTCACACAGTTGCTGCTGCAGTTAGCAGCGAGCTACACAAGCCACAACCGCATGGCCCAAACCAAAACAAAACAATATAGCAAAAGTGCGGTGAACGCTTTTCGATTTTGTTATTTTGATAGCTTTGCTCAGCCTCTGGGCTGTGGCTGCCCGCATTGTTGTTGCTATTGTTGTTGTTTTTTTCTTTTTTTTTTTTTTTTGTAGTGTTGTTATTGCTCGACTGTGTGTGCTCAGCATTTGTGCTGGTTGCATAGATTTTGATAGCACGATATGAACACCTGAGCATGTAACCAAATATTGGCGCTTTGCTTGCCAAGCCGAGCAGCTAGCCAAAACTCAACAGCCGTCAAATCAACTGCCATAAAGATGAGTGCATGAGTCGGCTAAAACAAAAGAGGGAATTGTATGTTAAAGATAGGGTTAAGAGCTAAAACTGCGTGAGAGAGAGAGAGAGAGAGAGAGAGGCAAAGAGAGAGAAAGGCAAAGAGAGAGAGGGAAAAAGAAAGAGAGAGAGAGAGAGGGAGAGAGAGAGAGAGAGAGAGAGAGAGAGACAAAGAAAGAGAGAGACAAAGAAAGAGAGAGACAAAGAAAGAGAGAGACAAAGAGAGAGAGACAAAGAAAGAGAGAGACAAAGAGAGAGAGAGACACAGAGGGAGAGACAAAGAGACAGAGAGATAGAGACCAAGAAAGAGAGAGACAGAGAGGGACACAGATAGAGAGAAAGGGACAAAGGGAGAGAGACACAGAGGGAGAGAGAGACAAAGAAAGAGGGACAAAGAGAAAGAGAGACAAAGAGAATGACAAAGGGAAAGAGGCAAAGATAGAGAGAGAGAGACAAAGAATGAGAGAAAAAGAGAAAGAGACAAAGAGAAAGACAATGGGAAAGAGACAAAGAGAGAGAGAGAGAGACAAAGAATAGAGACAAGAGAGAGAGACAAAGAGAGACAAAGACAGAGAGAGACAGAGTGAGATATATATGCTTAATGATAATTGTAGATCAATTCCAAAGAGGGAGAGAAAGAAAGCAAGAGAGAGAGAGGGAGAAAGGCGGCGCAAGTGACAGAGAGGAGAGTATATGTGAGGAGAGTATATAGAGAGAAAGAGAGAGAGAGAGACAAGGAGATAGAGAGAAGGAGAGAGAGAGACAAAGAGATAGAGAGAAGGAGAGAGACAAAGACAGAGACAGATAGAGACAGGGAGAGAGACAGAGACAGAGAGCCAGAGTGAGATGTATATGCTCCATGATAAATGTAGGTCAATTCGAAAGAGGGAGAGAGCGGGAGAGAAAGAAAGCAAGAGAGAGAGAGAGAGAGAGACGGCGCAAGTGACAGAGAGGAGAGTATATGTGAATCTAAGAATCGCATAGAAGGGCTGTAGTGCGTTTTAGTTGAAGTTCTTTGTTCACTTCAAATGTAAATTGATATTTTTAATATTAAACAATAAAACAAAAACAAAACTAAATATACGAGAATATTCTATGTTGCCATTATACTGCTTTATTGTCATATTTTTTGCATAGTCATCTGCATTTAAATTCTATTTATATCGTATTACTTATTCCTTAAATGCTCGCCCACAATTTGTGCATATTTTTTTTTAATCACAAGCAAAAAGTTCTTCCTGTACTCAAATATATCTACATATTCATTTGCAAATTGAAATGAAAATGGAATTTATTAAATTTGATATTTCAACAAATTGATAAATTTTTTATGACCTGTTAAAACGGCTTAATAAAAAATTATATTTAATTTCAGAAAGTCAAAGTTAATAAATTAATCAATTTAATATTCAAATAAACAGATATTCCACATAATGTGATAAATAAATAGTAGCACGAAAAAATCTGTTTATATAATTGAGAAGAGGCAAAGGCAACAAATTAAATATAAATTAAATACGAATCGAACTACAATTGCACTTTCTATATATGGACACACATAAATATTTATTAAATATTTATGTCATATACGATAGCTGAGCGTCACGTGAGAGTTGAGCTAAGTCCTACGAAGCGGACGCTGGGAATATGTGGAGCACGGTGAGCAAACAAACAGAGCCGAGAGCTGAGCATTGCGAAGCTGAGAAGTTGCGACAGCTGGGGGACACTGGGATGCTTCTAATCCCATTGGCCATGACAGAGTCAGGCTTTGGCCCAGGCAAAGCGAAGTCGCTGTGCCCACTTCCGCCTCGCGCCGGATATGAAACGGCGTTTTTGTGTGCGCCATTTGTCCGATTTGTGGAGCATTTTCGTTGCAGCTTTTCCGACATTTTTTTGTGCCCAGTTTTCATGCGCTTTTCTGGGTTTGTTGTTTGGCTTTTGTGCGGCGCCTGTCGCCAGGCAAATTGAAATGTTTGCAGGGCTTGCAACTAGCTGCACGCCCCCTTTTATTTGTGTTTGCTCTCGATCTTTGACACCCTGTAATTGAAAGTTTTTTTTTTTTTTTTTTTTGTGCCATATATGTGTATGTGTGTGTGTTTGAGTGTGCATCAGTGTGTGTGTGTGTGTGTCCTTTTAAAGGACTTTAAAATTGTTCTGCAATTGCAGCACAATATTGGCAATAAATGCATTTTGTTTGCTCGGTCGCATGCCTGATTAATTTTTACAAGTGCAACGTGGCCACGGCTGGCACCTGTCCCCAGACACGCCCACACACAATGCTGCCCACCTGCCACGTTCGCTTGCAGCTTCAGCTCTCGTCCGGGTCTCGCTTTAGCTGTGTCGTAGTCCAGCGTCCTCAATGTCCTCTTGCGTCCACAATTTCATCGATAGCCAGCACAAACTTTGTCCACACACACACACACACACACACTAGCATATATACACACACACACACACACATACATGGATACTCGTATAGCCACTCGTATAGCCTTTGCCTTGGCTCATTGCCAATGCATTGTGCGCGATTATTTTGCCGTTTATTTTGCGCGCATTTCTTTTGCTCGTGTGCGACTCACTGTGCATGTGTCTGTGTGTGTCTGTGTGTGTGTGTGTGTGTGTGTCTGGTGATGGTTGTGCGGTTCCATATTAAATTTTTGTCACTTTGCCATGTCTATCGTCGCTGTCGCCGTCGTCGTCGCCGTCGCCGTCGCCGTTGTCGTCGTGGTGCTGTGCACCAAATTGGCTGCTTTTCAACAGAGCTGCAACATCTGTTTCATGGCTTGCATATCCTTTGCATATCCTTGCCCTCAAATTGCAGTGCGCCCGCCCACAGCCAGCACTTGCCGCATTGTTGTTATTGCGCCCGCAAAAGAGGCAAAATCCTATTCATTATGTCACCGTTACGGCAACAACTTTTGTGGCCCTGTTGTTTTGCCAGCCAAGAGATTTGCCCATTTGCCAGTTTACATGTGCCGGCTGACACGGGACTGTGTGTGGCTTGAGCGTGGGGAAGGGGGGGGGGGGGGGAGAGGGTACTTGAGTGAGGGGGCCTGCTTTCATTAAACGAACCTCAGCCGTCGCCTGCGCGCCGCATCAAATTACCAATTTATTTTCTTGGCTGGCGCCAGTTTTTGGCAACACTTTTGGCCAAGATACGAAACATGCAGCTGATAAATTCTTTTGCATTTTTTATGCAACCAGCGCGACTCGAACTCCCCGTCCGAGCAAAAAGGTGCAAAATTGTCCGCTGTGCGCATTTTAATGATATAATTAATTAGTCAAACAGACGCCCAACTGCAGTTGCACACGCACACAAACAAACACGCGGACAACGTGTGTGTGTGTGTGTGTGTCCTTGCTGCAGTCGCACTGATTGCCTGGGCTGGTTGCGAGGCGACGACCTTTGGGCTGCTTGTCAAAGATTAAGCAAACTAACCAAAAGCGCACAAACAAACAGGGCCAAGGGGGCGTGGTCGACAGAAACGACACACACACACACACGCACACACAAACACACACACACAGAGACAGAGACAGAGGGCAATTTGTGCGCAGGTTATATATGCAGGCGCTGCATTTAGTGCGCTATAAATTCAATTTTAATTTAGTAAATGTGTTTGTTGTCTTTCACGCAGTGACAAAAGGCCAACCGCCATGTGCATGCCCATGTCCTGACCGTGTCCATCTCCCATCAACCCATATCCCATGTCCCATGTCCTCGTCGTGTGTGTGTGTGTGTGTGTGTGTGTGTGCGTGAAAGAGACAAATGCCTGCAGAAGATGGATGTTGCAATTGTCTGGCTTCAACATGGCTTCACTTGTGAGATGAATCTCTTTCACTTGAAGCATGCATTAATTGCTGCACATTCGATAAAGCACCCAAATGACACTGGCTGCAAGTGCCACTTGGGCATCAGATTAATCTTGACGAGTTGCGGCCAGAGTGAGTGAGTGCAAGAAGAGGAGAAAAACAAAGAGCGAGAGAGAGAGAGAGAGAGAGTGAAAAAACATTGTTGAGCTGAGAGCATTTGCTAGACCTTACGGTCTTAAGTGAGTTTTTATTGGTTTAGTGCGTTAAATATTGTTCCAGCTTCGTTTTGCCAGTGTTGGTAAATGATGGAAGTTTTTAAAAGGTCTAATAAATTTGAATAGCAAAGAAAGTTATATATAAAACAAGTAGAAAGCTTCGATTGATTAAGTAGTGTGATGATCTTTCAGTAAACTTTTCTAGTAGTGTTGTAAAATGCTAAAAATATCAAATTTGGGATCAATCTGAGTGAGCAGTGTTAGTTAGCTACGCAAAAAATGAGCTTTGTATTAGCCGCTCACCACTTTTAGAGCTATTTAAGTAAGGTCACAAGAATGTATAGTGTTGGAAAGTTTTAAAAAATTCAGTAATTTGCTACAAAAAATAATAAAAAATTAAAAATATCATAAGCTTAAATATAGTAAGTGAATTTTAGAGCTAAAAGAGAAAAATCATGCATAATCCATCAGTTTTTTTTTCTAGTGTTGCACAACGTGTCGAAATGCTTGCTGACTGAGGCAACACAATAACTCGCAATGAATCTTGCACATTTAATAGCTTAAAATGTTTATTGTAGACAAACTCTTTCAATTGTATTATTTGAGAATCAGTGTTGGTAAATGTCTAAAAATAAGCCAATTATAATATCCAATGTAGCTCTATCAAGTTAATTGGCTTTTGCGTTGGCCAAATCTAAACATTACAAAGTTGCTCCTGAGCATTTTGTATTTCATTTAATTGAACTGCCAACTTTGACATGAGCTCCTATCAGAGCAGGGAGAAACTTTAGATTTTATTTGTATTTTGTTTAGCACAAAACTTCAGTTAGCTGAAGTTACGAGCATAAATGTTTGTTTATTGCACTTTATTTTAATATTCAATTATGCAAATTGTGTTGCCAAACAGCTTGTGATTTTGGCCAAATTAAACGGAAAATTTAGGCTTGCTTTCTCTCTCTCTCTATCTCTCTCTCTCTCTCTCTCTCTCTCTCTTTCTCTGTGTGTGTGTGTGTGTGTGTGTGCGATTGCTTGATGGCTTTTGTGGTTATCATGATTTGTTTTTGCGGCTGCAATTGCATCTGGTCGAGTTGTGTGACCGCACAATTTCCTGTCATTAGGGTCAGCCAGATGTTGTCTGGCAAATCAAAATTGGTGCTGCCTCATCAGTGGCAAATTCTTCAGCGCAGCTGATTGGTTTATTAATTGCAATTTGTGAGCGAACGAGCGAGCGAGCGAGCGAGCGTGCGAAGCTAACAAAATGTTGACAAAATAGCAGGATATCAAGGACATTGTGTATTTATGTATTTATGAAATTGTGCTTGGCCATTGTAGTTGCACATTAACCCAGTTATACACACACACACACACACACACACACACACACGCACACACGCACACACACACCGTTGAGTATTCATTCAGGCTCATTAGTTGGCAACAACTCATCAGCTATGTGTCTGTGTGTGTGTGTGTGTGTGTGTGGGCAGTTGAAGGGTTGCAGCAGAAAGGTCCTTGGTGTCATTTAATTATGTGCCGTTGTCCTTTTCGAAGGGAGTTACCATGTTGATGTTGACATATGTGAGCTGTTGCTTGTTATTGCTGTTGCTGTTGCTGTTGTTACAAAATCAACCTGGAATGTCATCAAACATGCAGCGGAATTGCTCCCATTGGGACACACAGTTTTGTTGCCGAGTCGTCAAAAGTGTTGGCCATAAAATATCCAATTAGAATTTCGCCCACAACAGATTTCATTGCCTAGGTGTAACTGCAACTCAAATAACGCTCTCTCTCTCTCTCATCCTCTCCCACTCTTTCTCTCTCTCTCTCTCTCTCTCTCTCTATCTCGGTGTGTGTGCGTGTCAATCAATTTTTAATGAGTTTGAAATTGTTTGGCTTGTTGGCCCAGCGCAGCGCAGCAAGCGGCGAAAAGCTAATTTACGCGTTTGCCAACACTACAAGTCCTTAAAATTCGTGGTAATGACAGTTTGTGAGCCATGAGCTGCAACTGGACTAAGTTTTCAAAGTTTCTTCCAACTAAAAGCTAACGGGCTAGCTTTCACCGTTAGCCAAGACTGGCATGGACTAAAACATGTGCCCTACACATACGAGCTTTCAACTTGCGCCAGTGCAACAAAGCAATTAGACAAAAATGTTCAAGCAAGCGCACAAAAATATGCAATTACACAACACTGAACAATGTTACGAAACACACATTTGGTATTCGTCTCAACTGTTATGAGTCTCTGCAGTCATAAAGTGCCAAAACTAAACATGACAAACAATTATACAACACTGCTCGACAATCTCATGTTACACAGCACTGCTTAATAAATTGTTCGCCCTTGGCCGGTCGTCGTATTCAATTAACTAACAACTGGGCTGGCATATTGAGTACACAGTTGTCTTAATTGCCAACTTGGTTACATCAGCAACAGCAGCAGCAGCAGCAGCAGCAGCAGCCAGGGAAATCGAGAAATGAGTCTGTGAGTTTTGTGGCTGAGGTATAAAACTCTGGCAGCAACAGCAGCAGCAGCAGCAGCAGGTGGCCCAACTGGCACTGGCTCGACAATTTTAATGCCCGCCTAAGCCCGCGCGCATTGTAAACATCATTAGCCAATATTATATGCATTAAATTTTATGCCGAAACGTGAAAAAGGCAAAAGCACAGGCACAGGCACAGGCCCAGGACCTTGTCTCTGCGTCAGGACAAACTTTTGCCTTGCCTTGCCTTAGTTAAAAATGTAAACATCAGTTGTGTTAATGTTGTTGTTAATGCGGACGGTGGTGCTGTGTTGGTTGGTTGGCTGGCTGACTGCCTGCCTGCCTGTTGGTGGTGGTTCGCTTGGAGTTATAACCACACAACCACATGCCGCGACCCACAGCGCTTGGCATACAAATTGTCTAATCCCACATAGTTCTTGCCACCTTCAACTGGCGCAAAACTTTGTCATGGACTCGACTCGACTCGACTAGACTCCAACTCGAACTCGAACTCGACTTGTTTGTGGCTTGCTAGCTCGCTCTCAGTCTCTCTATCTCCATCTCTGGCTGTGGCATCCAAATCTAAGCCACTTGGCCAACGCTCCGGCTTTGCTTTTGCATAAGCCCAGTTTTGAATGCATATTTGAAACAAATGTGCAAAGTTTAAATTGTTTTCTACAGCAATTTTTCGCACATGCAAAAAAAAAAAAACAAAACACAAAAATAAAATTAATACGGTCAAAAAAGTGACTCTAGAGTGGCTTGACAGTGCTGAAAAATGTAAAGCAAAGTCCCAGTGTTGACAAACAAAATTAATACAAAGCTGTGCAACTAATTTCAAAGGCATCTATACTATGGTAAAAAGTGCTGCAGCTTAAATCAGTGTTGGTTAATGTGCTTAAAAATACTTGCTTAGAACATATGCTTAATATAGCAAAAGAAGCTAAACATTAACTGAGCCAGAATGGTGTATAGATGCATCGATATGCAGATTTGTGAAGAATAGTAAAGAGTTCTCTTGCATTGCTTAAAATGTCTGTTAAAAACAACTAAATGGAGCTATTGACTACTTTGGTCCAAGTAAATTGCACTTGAATTGTTTAGTGTTGTGAAATGTTTAAATATGCCAAATAACAGAAATACTTGCAAATAGTTTAGCAAAACAAACCAAATTTGAGTAGAATTTTGCGAAACTTGATTAATATAAACTTGTGAATGAACAGTGTTGCAAAATGCTGTTTAGCCAAAAGATTTCTGTATAGAAAACAGTTAACAACGCCGCAAACGATGCCTGCATTTCAAGAGCAGTAGCATATATATATATATATATATATATATATATATATATATATATATATATATATATATATATATATATATATATATATATATATATATATATGTATGTATATGTATATATATATTTATTGTTTTTATTGTATATTGTATAAGCACACAATTTTCATTTTCATTTCATTTCATTTGGCTTTAGTCCGGTTTCATTTCATTTCGTTTGGTTTGGTTTATTTATTTTTGCCTGAGTGGCTGCCGCTGGGCGCCAAAGTGTATTAAAGTTTGCTAATGATGTCAGTTATGTTTTTGCCTTGGCTTTCACACGCACACACACACACACACACACACACACATACAGAAAATTCATTTATTTAAAACTTTTGCACTTTGGGGCATTTAACACGAACTAGAAGCGTTGGAGAGACTAAGTGAGTGAGCGGCACAGATTGGCTACAAGGTAGATGCACACACACACACACACACACACACACACACACACACACACACACACGTGGACTGGGCGAAAATTTATTATTGCATGTCAGATATTTTTAATTAATTATGCCGTGGCAAAATATGCGCTGCGCGCAAAAGTATGCAATAGTTTTTTCCTTTGCTTTTTTTCTATAGCCCGCTTCATTGGGCCAAGCCAAAGACTGCAGCAGCTGCCTTTGCAGCTCATGCCCACAATCGGCCTCTGCCTCTCTCTCTCTCTCTCTCTCTCTTGCTCGCTCTCTCTCTCTCTCTCTCTCTGGCTCGCTCGCTCCGCAAAGCGCGTCGCTTTTTAATTAGAGGCAACCACAAAAGATTTTTGTCAACGACAGCGCAACCACGCCTACACCTTGCCCCCAGCTCACTTTCTATGCCCACTTTAAAGCGCAGCCGAGCGCAACTTGTTTGGCACACTTTAAAAAAGCACACACGCACACACACATACACCTCTATATGCACACACACACACACACGTACGCACACAGTCAGCAACGTTGTCAAAAGCTAATCGCAAATATGTTATCCTTTTCCATGTACATTACAGCAAATGCGCAACTGGCTAGCGACGAGGTCCTTGCTAATTAAAATAAAATAATAAAAACGAAACGAAACGAAAAGGAAAAAAAAAACACGAAGAGAGAAGCGAAAATAAAAGAAGTAACTGGGTAAGTTTAGCCGTTCGTTTGTTGTTTCACACTTTTGCTTTTGTTTGTTGATATTTGCACAGCTTTTGACATAATTTGCTGGCGTTATCCTTGCTGCGCCAGGTGTACTGCATATTTCCCTTTTGGCCGAGCTCAGCGCAA
Organism: Drosophila anceps; assembly: GCA_035045945.1. Taxonomy (NCBI): domain Eukaryota; kingdom Metazoa; phylum Arthropoda; class Insecta; order Diptera; family Drosophilidae; genus Drosophila; species Drosophila anceps. The sequence goes on from JAWNON010000127.1 coordinate 4,027,762, forward strand.
ATATTTGCGCATGTTTAATGCGTTGTTCGACGTGTTGGCCATCTATTTGTTTTTTTTTTTTTTTTTGTTTCTTTTGTATTTCTGCTCGGCTCATTTAAATATTTAAAAAGTTGCCGCTTTCGTCTAGCTGTTGTCCCTTTTCTCCCCACACACACACACACTCTCTCTCTCTCTCTCTCTCTGTCTCTCTCTCTCGCTCTTTCTGTGTGAAAATTAATTTAAGTAATGCGTTGTGCCTAGGCACATTTATCTGGCGTACGGCAAATCCTTTTTAATATGCCTGAAAAGCATTTTCATTTTTCATTTGTCATTTGGCCGCTGCGACGGCTCGTTAACTGTAAAGGACCCCAGGACTAGAAAGGATCAAGCCACTTTACACACACACACACACACACAGAGAGAAAGAGTGAGAGAGAGAGAGAGGGATGTGGGTAAACCACATCAAAAATGCCGCAACAAAGTTTTGGTCGACAAACCTGTGACTTTCTCATGCGGCGTCAGTGTTGCTAAGCGTCGCAAATGGCTGCAGTGTTGCACAGCATTGGCTGCATTGACTGCTCCAATGCTGCAGCTTTTCCAGCCTTATCAGAGAGAGAGAGATCTGCTAAAGCAATCAGTATCAAACATCATCAACACTTTGCCAGTCAATTTTTTTTGCAGTTTTTCAGTTTCAATCTTTTATTTCGTTTTCTTTTTCTTTTTGTTTCGTGTCTTCTTTTTTTTTTCTTTTTGCGATTCGTTTTTCCACACTGGATAATCCGTGAGGGAAATTGCGCTGCCTGTTGTCGCATGCTCTTTGTGCAGCCTGGCTGCTGATGAGTTGCCAATGCGAAGGTTAGTCAATCAACTTGCGGCGCCTGCTGTCGAGCTGAAAGGATAGGATGCAGCACGGAATTCGTGTAACTCGAGTTGTTGCTCAGCCCCCTTAGCTCTGGGCGTTGAAATCAAATTTCATTTGCAGGCAAACTTTTGGCTTTTACTTAGTTTTACTTTGTGCTCTCTGCCTCTACGACTACCTATAGCGCTGCTTCAACTTCTTCAACTGCCGATTTCTCATCTACGTTGCGCTCTGCCATCGACAACTGTGCGACGCTCTGTTGACAAGCCAAGTTCCCATCAACAACAAGAACAACAATGGAAAAACGTAACGCAAAATGGTCATTAATCATTCGAAGCTCTATTTCCATCAGTGTATGTGTGTCTCTGTGTGTGTGTGTCTGTGTGTGTGCGTGTCGCATATGAAAGCGAGGGAAAGCGAGCGAAAAACATAAACTACGTGCACTGCAAAGCTGAGAAACTGTGCGAAACTTGATGCTGTCGAACTGAGATTGAACTTGCGCTTCATTTTCTTCTTCCCTTTATTTATTTTTTGTTTTTTTTTTTTATGGGGGCGAAATATCAACAAAAATGTTATATATATACAGTTTTTATATACAGGTTTTTTCTGCTTGGTAATTGATTAAATTATGCGTTTGAATTATTGTTCTTGCTTGCGCAACATTTGATGTGCTCTTAACACAGTTTCTCTTTTACTTCTGCCTCGTTTCTGGCCAAAAACTTTCTTGATAAACAACTATTTCCGTTGGATTCCGAAAGTTTTTGTTAGCCCAAGTCTTTAGTCCAATGCACAAAATCGGCTTTAGTTAAGTGTTGATAATCGTATTAATATATGCCCCAAACATAGCTCAGACTTACCTGAAATGCAATTATTTGTTGTGTGTTCTTAAGTTCTTAATCGTAAACACAGAATCGCATTTTACCTAGTTTAGATAAACAGCTCTTAAGCGTCTTATAAATTGCTGTAAAAGAATTTAATGCTTTTAATACACAACAAGCTGTTTAGTATAAGCGTCAACGTGAAAGAGAGCACAGCACAGAGCAATAGAGAACATATTCTCAAGCTGTTCCCGAATTCATTATCGCTGCGATTTCGTCTAGTTGTTGCAGTCAACTTTTTAAGAGCTCACAAAGTAGGTAATGCAACTACAAATAAATTTAATATAAGTAGTTACTACTACTACTTCTGCTACAACTACTACTACTATATGTAGTCTATATATTATGTAAGGCTGTGGTCATAAGAATAGTAGTGCGACTGAAATGCTGCACAGAAACACTTTGTGATAAATATGATACTTTGAAAGGAGTGTAAAACTAAAATATATAAATAAATATTTAAATATAGCAATGTTAATATATAAAAAAAAATTGTTTTTAAAATATTAGGTTTATCACAAAAGCTTTGCAACACTTCAGTCGCACTACTATTTTTATGAACACAGCTGTAAATGCATACAGTTAACTCCCAACTCTTATATTCTGATAGTGTTTTAGTGTACACTACACTACAAATATACCTTTACAACACATTATCAACACAAGTAACCCATTTCTCTTCAAGCTCATCAACTTTCTATAGCCATTTTTTTTTTAGCTCTTTTCAAGTGGGCCACAGCTATTGCCATCAATACTCAAATAGCCTGCTCTCCTCCCTGGCCATAACTTATGCACATCATAAACTTTTTTACTGCCCAAATTCACTTTCGCTTCAATTTCTTCAACTTGAGCTCATATTTCGCTTAAGCACAAGGCATACTTTTCATGGCACGCAATATTGGCAACACATTGGGACCAGCGTCAGGGCCATGCGGCAATTAGTATGTGCTTCCGAGAGCCAAACGAGGTCCGAAAGTCAACTTTGAGTTGCTTTCTCCTTACATTTTCTTACTCTATAATATATTTTTTTTTGTTTTTTTTTTTTTTTTTTTTTTTGATTAATATGTGCGCCTGGATGTAGGCTGTTCATGTCTCTTGGCTGTTTTTGTTGCTGCTGGACAAATTTGCCTTCATTCAGCGTTTGACGTGTCCAAATTAAAGCTGCTCGGATTTCACTGGCCGGACAAGTCGGACAAGGGTCTGCGGTGATGCTAGAGTCCTTGGTGGACGGTCGCTCGCTCGCTCGCTCGCTTGCTCCTTGCTGCCTTTTGTCTCTGAGCGGCTTTTGTTTGTTGTGTAATCTATGCGCTTGATGGCACAGCTGTTTGTCCAGACAGCACAAGAAAAATGCCAACAATTAAGTGGGCAGCACTACCAGCTGAGAAAGAGAGAGAGAGAGAGCGAGAGAGAGAATCAGTTGAAATGGGCAGAGATTGTAGGCAATGCATTAATTTAATTAAAAACAGCGCAAGTTGCGGTAGATTTGAAATTTGTGTAAATTCAACTTGTTTAGAAAACACTCGAAAGCATTTAATTGGCATTTAGTTATGCCCACGGAGCTGCCAACCTGATTTGTGAGTGTCTGCCTATGTGCGAGTGTGCGTGTGTGTGTGTGTGTGGCAGGCTAAGCTAAGCCAGCTGCAGCGGCATCAGCAGCAGCAACAGCAGCAACAGCAGCAGCAGCAGCAACCCCTTGCGCAAACGACGCCACTGCACACACAGGCACAGAGGTCAGTAGCCTTATCAGCAGCATTTGTTATTACACTCACCCACACATCAGTTGGTTGCTCTTGAGCAAAGCTTATGCTCTGTTTCTCTCGCTCTCTCACTGCCTTTCTCTCTCTCTCTCTCTCCCTCTCTCTATCTGTGTGAGGCTGGCGTACTCTTAATGCATACTCTCTTAGCTGCTGAAATATGCAAGCGGTGGCTAATTAAAAGCCGCAGCATCCCAATTTTGTTTCTTGTTTACATTGCCCCTCTCATAGTGACGCTGCTCTTTGGCCGCTAACCATTTCCCCATGACTTGCGCAAGCCGTTCGTATGCGCTCTCTCCTGCCTAGGCCACAAGCAACGACGAAGCTTTTGGACAGCTTTGTCGTGTTTTTGGTTCGGCTTTAGTCGTGTCAGGTCGTCGTCGTCGTCGTCGTCGTCGTCGTCGTGGTCGTGCTCGTGCTCGTGCTCGTATTCGCTGCTCGCAGCATCTTTCGAGCGAAATTCACTCAGTTTCATTATTTCAGATTCATTTGGCTGCAGACGTCGCTCGTGTCAAGTTCTTTGGCGCGGCAAATAGCGGCGACAAAGGCTGTTGGCTTTAACATTTATACAGTTATACAGTTAACCCATAGACTACAAATTGTGTTAGCAGTTACTTATGCGTGTCAGAGTATGTGAGCGTGACTGTGAGTGTGACTGTGAGTGTGAGTGTGAGTGTGAGTGTATGCGTGAGTACCGCCGACAAGCAATCAATACGAGCTAGAAAGAGAGACAGAGAGATGAGTGAAAGGAGCAGCTGAAGCGAGCAACAGCCGTCGGCATTTTGTGGCGGCTGGTACCGCTGTTTAAACTTGACGTTGATGTTGATGCCGCTGACGTATGGACAGTAGATGTCGCCACTTAAAGCCGTTAACCAGCGGCCACGGCACCAGACGGCGGAAATTTTCAGCCAGCCCACAAACCAAAACGGCTCGGCGACAGCCAGCGAGCGACTGCAGCTTAAGATGTAAGATGACTACGCAAGTAAGTAAAAGTGTCAAGTTATCTTCTATCTTTTCTTTTTTTTTTAGGAATGAGTGGAAAATGAAACGAAATGACAGTGCGTATGTGCGTGCGTGTGTGCGTGCGAATGTGTGTGTCGAGTGTGATTCTCTTGCGTGCAGTTTTGTGTTGCATACTTTTATGCTTAATTTTCGCTGTGCGTATCTGTGGCTGTGGCTGTGGCTGTGTCTGTGTCTGTATTTGTGCGTGTGTTCGTGCTGCCATATGTGTATGTATGCGAGTTGTGCGAACTTTTGCCGCAGCCACTGTAAATTCTGGCCAAGTTGTATATTGTAAAATTGTAAAATTGCCAATCGTAAATTGTTATTTACAGCCAGCATCAAAAAAAAAAAAAAAATGATCTAGCTACAAAAGTTTTAAAGCCAATGAATTAAATAAAAATAAAAATAAAAATAAACACAGACACCCACGCACACGCACACACACACACGCAGACTCAAATCAAGGCAGTCAATGACGTAGGCGAGCGGAGCTTAGTGAAAGACGTAGCCATGAGCTGGCAAACAAACGCGTGAGAAACCAAATTGAATTGAATTGCTTGACATGACGACAGTCTGTTTGCAGCCATCCCATCCCCACCCCCAGCAGCAGACACACACACACACACACACACACATTTAAGCACCGCAACCCCTGCAGCGGTGCTAACGTAACTGTGCTGCAGGCGTAGCCATACATGCCACATGCCACATACCGCCCCACCCCACCCCCCAGCTGACTACCCTCTGGCGTGCTGTTTGGTTTTTGTATGCGACTTTTGGGTAAAATTGTATAGCAATTTATTTGCTCTCAGCTCGACGCTATCTTTTGCATATCTCTCTTACTGTGTGTGCTTGTGTGTGTAGTGGGCGTACTAGTGTGGGCGTGGCTGCGTTTGCTTCATTACAATTTAGCCAGGCCAAAATGCGTTCGTTCGTGCACTTAAAGCATGCGTATTTGCATTGCCGTGGCAGACAGCAGCAAATCCACTCAGCTCAGCTCGGCTGCTGCTGCTGCTGCTGCTGCTGCCTGGGTAAATCATCATTATATATTTATGATTATTTTATTACATGTGCGTGTGTGGGTGTATTTGTGTGTGAGTATGTGAGTGTGTGCGTGCGTGCCTAACGGCTGCTTATGGATGCTTATGCTCATATCATATCTTGTATATATGATATTATATAACTACTATATGCTATGTATATACACACATATATATATATATATATATATATATATATATATATATGATTAGCATTAATGTTAATTAAATCAATTATTTAAGCACAATGAGTGCAAGCAGTCTGTGTAACCTGTGCGTATGCTGCGTGTCCTGCGTGTCCTGTGCTTCTTCTAGCCAACGGCCCTGAGCCAATTGGCTGCCCCCCACACAACGTCAATGTTTGTTATTTGCGCAACAAATAGACGACACTTGCGAATTGGCAGCTGGCAACAAAACCAGCCACGCCTCCTCTTACTCTCTGTCCGCCTGCCAGGCTGCCCGCCCGGCTGCCTGGCTGCCCGCCTGCCTGCCTACCCTTGGGTGCCTTGGGTCCCACTGTTGGGGCCACTTGTTGATTGATTTTTATTTTTATTTACTTTTTTGGCCTGCCTTTCCATCTCCTTTCCGTTCCTTCGCTTTTTTCTGCTGCGTTCTGTTTTTTTTTTTTGTAGTTTAGAGATATTGTGGACTCCGTTTCAGGCTTCACTTCCGTTGCGAAGGGTGAGCTGTGCGCTGCGATAAGCCCTCATTATCATTTGCAGGCATTTGGCGTCGCTTTGCATATTTTCGATAATGAAATGAGAAGACATGCACCCGCACGCTAAAAAAAAAAAAGAAAAAGAAAAGCGACCCGAACCAGCAACAATGTGTGCTCATTGTCGCAGCTATATAGATACATCTGTGCATAGCTACAGATACAAAGATACTACACGCACTGATTTGGTTAGCGAGCGACTGTGTGAGCGATTGTGTGTGTGTGTGTGTGTGTGCGCGTTTGCCAATTGTTGGCAGTCACGAACAACGAGTCTAATCTGAACGCATGACGCATGCAGATACAGATACAGATGCAGATACAAAAACCCTTAGATACACATAGACAACAGCATAGCTATAGAGCTGTATGGAGGCTGGCCCACGCTGCATTTGTTATAGAGTCGTAGCAGCAGCAGCAGCAGCAGCAGTAGCAGGGGGAGGCTTGTAAAGACAGCGGAAATCATTTATTAAACAAGCCCCTCAACTCGCTCGCTCACGCCATCTCACTCTAACACTAACTCTTACTCTGCCTCTCTCTCTCTCTCTCTCTCTCTCTTTCACTCACTCACTCTGAGAGCGCATATATACATAACTGTTCTCATTTATTTCAATTACTTTATATATATATATATATATATATATATGCATTGACAGCAGCTAGTGCGCTCTTGCTCTCCCACTCTTTCCCCCCCCCTCTCTCTCTCTCTCTCTCACTCGCTGTTTCTGTCTGTCTGCCTGTCTGTTCGCCTGCCAATTTTCCTATTGAATTGTCTTTAATATTTTAATAATATGGAATGTGTCGCGTTTCATTGCCTGCGCTGCCTGAAGTGCCGTGCCCTGCCGTACCCTGCCATGCCCTGCCCAGCCCTTGGCTGCGCTACGCTGCGCTGCGCTGCTCGATTGCCTTGTCAGGGCAACTCCTTGTGCTCGTCCTTGGCAAGTTGTTGGCATTTTCTAAATCAGTGCCCGCCTCGTGACTGCCGCAAATTAGTTACAATCGATTTAGCTGCTCGTTACAGCAGCCGCCAAAAAACGACAACAACAGCAATAACAGCAACAACAGCAACAGCAAATAAACACTGCAAATGCGTGAACTAAACATAAATCGCTTCACGCATCAACAAAATTGACTTCTAGTTGTGACTTGGAATGTGTGTGTGTGTAAGTGTGTGTGTAAGTGTGTGGTTGAGTGTATTTTCTCTCACAGTCACAGTTAATGTAGCTGTGACTAACTGTAATTGTTGACTGCACTACACATAAATTGCGAGCAGTTCAGCTAAGCCTTAACATAAGCCCTTAAATTTGGATTGGACTTAATGGAAATTCAATAAATATTGTAGAAAAAATTCAATGAATTATGTATGGAAAATAGAAAGCAAAGAAATTGTTGTTGTTTTTTTTATAAGGTAGAAAAGAATTCACTAAGCTAAATGTATTTTTAGCTTGAGGCGGCATCAAAAAACTTTTACCAAGTTCTTTAGTTGCATTAAAACAGCATTTTGCTGGCTGTAATTATAAAGGAATAACTTTTTTACCATTTCTGGGAGTACCTTCACTTAAGTACACTTTTATGTATAAGAAATATTACCGCGCGGCTTATAAGTCTTTGCTGAATATTAATACATAATTAGTCAAAAGTACCTGAGAATACTTTCCTTAATGCAATGCTGCAACTACTACTACAGATTGCTATTGTACTACTAGTACTACCACTAATACTGCTATTAGTACTACTACTACTATAGATACAGCTATTAGTATAACTACTACTACTAATACTGCTATGAGTACTACTACTACTACTATAGATGCAGCTATTAGTATAACTACTACTACCACTACTATTAGTACTTCTACTACTCTAAATACCACTAGAGTGTATTACTACTACTGCTACTACTCTTAATACTATTAGAATGTATTACTACTACTACTACTGCCACTACTACTACTACTACTACTACTACCACTACTACTACTACTATTAGTACTACTACTACTACTACTACTGCCACTACTACTACTGCCACTACTACTACTATTACTACTACTACTACTACTATTACTACTACTACTGCCACTACTATTAGTACTACTACTACTGCTACTACTACTACTTTAACTACTACTACTATTACTCTTACTACTACTATTACTACTTTTACTACTACTTCTACTATTGCTACTACTACCACTATTACTACTACTACTACAAATAGTGCTATTAGTACTACTACTACTCTTAATATGACTAAAGTGTATTACTACTACTCCTGCCACTACTATTAGTACTACTATTACTATTACTACTCCTGCCACTACTATTAGTAGTACTACTACTACTACTACTACTTTAACTACTACTAATATTACTCTTACTACTACTATTACTACGTTTACTACTATTGCTACTTTTACTACTATTTCTACTATTGCTATTACTACAACTATTACTACTACTACTATTAATACTACTTATACTATTAAAACGACGACTACTTTTACTACTACTACTGTTAATGCTATTACAACTACTACTAATACTATTTTTACTATTACTTCCACTACAACTCCTACTACTATTTCAATTACTATTGCTATAACCACTACTACTACTACTACATCTTAACACTAATTTTCCTCATCAATATCAGCTTCCATCTGAAGCGTGCATCAGTAGTGCACATCAGTCTTTTCTGCTCTTCTACTTCCGAGTTGATAAATTGATGTTAGCTAAGATGGCAATTGCTACTTTAACTACTTTTAGCAGCTACACTTGCACATGATTCAAGTAACTAGCTGAAGTTGCTGCCCAATGCAACACTCACAATAACTGAAAGCACTAGAAATATGAAACAGACCACAGCTACTGCGCCTAATGGAATATTTGATAGTAGTGCCTATATGTGTACTGTGTATATAAAATATACAAGAAATTACAATTTCCATCGTCAAAAAGCTGACTTACACACATGTACACACATTGATAGTTGAAAGTGCATAAAACTAATTCCGCACTCAATCTTCAAATTTCTAAAAATAAAATCAAAAGAAAAATCTGTTTCGCATTGCAATTAAATTGCATACAGAAGTTTGCATACATTTCTGTTTTGAGGCTGAGCATGAGTCTGTATACAACTAATATGTAAACGTATATATACATATATATATATATATATATGTATTTTGTTTTTGGTACTTGTTGTTTTATAAACCCATCAAAAATATGGCAAACTTTTCTAAGCTTCAGGCTTAACAGGCATACGCATAATCACAGGGCTGCCGCTGCTTTGGCTTCCTCTGCTGCTGCTGCTGCTGCTGCTGCTGCTGCTGTTGCTCCTGTTGCTGCTGTTGCTGTTGCTAATCCTCTAGAGCAACAATGGGTAAAGCGCCCACAAAAACCCAACTGAAACCCAGAAAACCGAAAAACCCTAAAAACCGATGCTCATGCAAACTAAATACCGTTATCGTTTTTTGTGCTCTCTTTCTCTCTCTCTCTCGCGCGCGCGCTGGGCAAAACTTTAGCGAAACAAACTGTGCGGTTTCACTTTGTTAACAGCTCAGAAAATGTTTTTGGCCGAGAGGGATGGGGCGGGGCTGGGGTGAGGCACCTCGTTGGTGGCTCTGGCAAGCAGCCACAAATAATGCAAACAATCTTTTAAAAGACCACAAAGTTGCACGCCCCGCAATGCACGACGTATGTGAAGCAAACAGTGAAAAAGTGAGAGAATGAGAGAGAGAGAGAGAGAGAGAGAGAGACAGAGAGAGAGGGAGAGAGGGAGAGAAGGAGAAACCAGTATGCCTTGTAATATATCCTTTTATATAGCCAACTATTGGCATATTAAACAAAATTCATAATGTAAAATAAATTCGAATATGAACAAACAAAAATTACTTTTTACAACTTTAGCTCTACTATTCTTCTGCTTCTTTTGCTTCTTCTTCTTCTTCTGCTGCTTTAGTTTGACTTTCTTTGTGGCGCTTACCAACACTCCCATACAGTGCACGTTCATAAAATTGGTGGCGCAGCTGCAGCTGCTTAGCCCGCCTGCTATTTTCCATCTTCGACTTTCTTTTTGTTTTTGTGTATTTTTTCCAGTTGATTTCTCGCTCTCTGCACAAACATCAAACAACTTTTCACGTGCCTTTGCATAATGCTTGCACATTGGTCCGCCGCTGCTGCGCTCTATTTGGTCAGCAGCAGCAGCGGCACGTCCTGCGTTCAGGTCTTGGTCGCTGCTGCTGCTGCTGCTGCTGCTTGTTTTCGCCTTGACTTTAATCATATTTCCATCAGAAACATGCTGCGCATATTGAACAGCAGCAGCAGCAGCAGCAGCAGTAACAGCCAAACAAATATAAAAGTGAACGCACACATACATACCATTACCTTCACTCTCTCTCTCTCTCTCGCTCTCACGTTCTGTCTCTCTACTCTTTCTCTCTCTCTCGCGCGCACTTGTCTTCCTTTGGCTTTTGTCAACATTGGGTAATTTTTTAATCTCCGGCTTTGAATGCAGCTTAAAGCACACAAGCTGCACATGACTTGACAGCTTTGCCGGATACCCTAACAAAGCCTGTTCAAAATGAAATACTCTTGCGCCAAAGCTAGCATTAAGCGAGTATTTGCGGCTTATTTATAGACTGCAATGGAACATACTCTGATGTTATTCAATTTCAAGTGCAATGTCTTTTTTTATATTCAGTATTAAAATAAAATGGAAAAATATATAAAAAAAATATTTATAATAAAATAAATATATTCTCAAATAATTAAACATTATTTAAACTTAATGTATATAAATTAAATTTAAAAAAAAAAATATATATATATATAAATATAATCAAAATTATATTAAAAATAAAATTAAAAACAAAAATTGAATATATATATATTCTAAATAAAAAATAGATATATACATAAAAATATATTTAAAATTTATATATATGTATTAATAAAACTTTACAAAAAAATACAAATAATAAAATATTTAAATTTAAAAATATAATCAAAAATATGTCGTGTACTATATTTAAAAAAAAATGAGTTTAATTTACTTTATAAAATAAAAAAATTAGTAAATAAAAAAAATTATTATGCTGAATTATTCTTAAATTAAAAAATAATTTATGTAAAATAATTGCTTTATAATTTTTATATTGCTTATATAAAACATATAAAAGACATAACTTTCGTTTAGATTTATTGCACTAAATCTTCATGCTTCAAACTTAAATTGAATATTAGAGCATTTCTCGATCGGTCCTTGCCTGCCTTTAACCAGCCATTCGCATTGTTGCAAAAATTTGCCAACACCAACGCCAAAGTCAACGTTGAAAGTTCTCTACGGAAAAAAATGCTACGCAAAATAAACAAACAAAAAACTGAACTGAAAATAAAATGTAAAAAATAAGAAAGAAATTTCAAAATGGCGTCGTTATGCCACATATGAATGCTGCACGTACAGCCTTTGTGTGTGTGTGTGTGTGTGTGGCAACAATGGAGCCATAGATCTGGCAACTCTCGGCAACTTGCCGTCAACCAGAATTGTGCAACTGCATTTGTCCGACAGAAGTTTTCGGGATGCGTTTTCATTGAATTTGTTTACTTTTTTTTATTTTCTTATTTCTTTTCGCCTTAAGTTTTACTTCCGGGCAAATGTTGAGCTGCAAGTAAATTAACGTTAATTAACGGAAGTTTTACAGCAAAGTGCGCGACAAAGTGCTGCCACCTGAGGCTGTCTCCCCCAGCCCCCAGCCCCCAGCCGTCCTCACTTGCTGTTTCTTGGCTCGTCTTAAGCTGGCTTAAGTTAAAGTAACTGCTTGTCAGCTGAAGTGCGCCCCCATAGCTGGCAAATTAGCCGCCCCCGCATAAAAGTCGGCGGCAAAGGACTTGGCTAAGAGAGCACATGTGCTTCAGCTTTTGGGTTCAGCACTTTGGCTTTGGCTTTGGCTTTGCCTGCGGCCCCAGCTACAACTTCAGCTGCAGCATCAGCATCAGCATCAGCATCAGCTTCGGCTTCGGCTTTAGCTTTTGCATGCATTCAATGCGCTTTTTTTCTGTCAGGACAATGGAACTTATACTCGTCGCATGCTTCCAGATATACTCGAAACACGCTCAACAATGCCCGACAAACAATTGAAATCTGTGTGCGCTTTGTTTTAGCCAGGCACAAAAAAAAAAGAAGAGGAATGAGGAGCAAAAAAAAATGAAAACCTTTAGCTAGGGGTTGTCGCAGTCAGCTATGCTTTAAATATCCACAACCGACCGACCGCGCGCTCTACCCCTTGCAATTTGTACAGCTTTTTAATTAAGACCAGCCAAAGACAAGACCACAGAGAGGCATTAAAAAAAAAATTGTGGAAAAAATGTGGAAAAAATGCTCAAATGCCCAGCCAAATGAGCCCCGAAATAAGGAATCCAGGCCAGGCGACTGACGAAGGACAATCATAATTGCGGAAGCGTACCAGGGTTCGAACTGCGCTAAGGACTCGCACAAACAATGCACTCGACTGAGAATTTACGCCTCGCTACCCGTTCTACATCTATCTCCCTTTCTGCTGTCTCTCTCCCTCTCTCTCCCACTCTTTCTCTCTCTCTCTCTCTCTCTCTCTGACTCACTCACACTCTTTTGCTATTTGCTGTTGCTTTCCTGGTTGTTTTTTTTTATGAGAAATTAATTATCGCATAATTTTATGGCTCAGTGACATCTGAAGAGTTTCATTTACCACTTTTTGACAGATTTTCGCCCTCATTGTACACGCATTGCGAAATTCGCATTTCGTATTTGTATTTCTGATTGATTGTGAGCTTGATTCGGACAGAAATGAAATAAGGGGAGGAGCTCGCAAATATGCGTCCAGGTGTCGACCGGGAGCGTTATGAAAGATCGGCATTTCAAAATTAAAATTCAGCACAAAGTACAGTAAAAACTGACGCGACTGAGCTAAGTTGATGGGCGAATACTGCAAAATTGGAATATAACTATATCTAGCTTAGCTTAGACAACTCACAGTTTAAGAATTTTATTGAAGGCATTTATTTTCTTTTAATTTTTTATTTTATTTAAATTTTTTTTTATGTTTAAAACTTTGTAAAAATATGGAGGCATTTAATTTTACTTTAGTTTTAGTTTTATTTAACTTTTTTAATTTTTATTTATATATTTTGTTTTTTGTAATTTTTTGCAATTTTTTTTATTTTTTTATTTCAAGTCTTCTATAAATTTAAAATATTTTTTTATATTTTTAAAAATAATTTACAGTCCCAACATTGTTTTCTTATATATTTCAATTTATTTGTTTTTTTTTTAACTTTTTTATATTTTCTAAAAATTGGCTTTAACTAAATTTCTATAATTAGGCTCGAGTCGTTCTTTTCAATTTGAATTAAACCGGCGCTTGGATCGTTTCTTAGTTTCTCTTATACCTTAAAAATTTTCAAATTTATTCGCAATATTTTCTTATATAAAGGCAAAATTGATGTCTAGCCAAAACATAAGCCTGTCCAAATGTAATCAGAGTGTAGTTGAGGCTCTTCCAAATAGTTTATGTTTTATAGCTGAGGCTGTGTTAAGAGCGTCATATCTTAGCTAGGAAGAGACTGCTTGGAGCTGCAAATAATTTATGATTCATAGCAAAAGCTCCATCAAAAGTTTTAAGCTTCAAGAGGAAACGAAAATATGCTTCGCTTCGCTTCGCTTCGGTTCGACTTAAGCTTCACTTTATATCAAGAATTTCATTCAAATTCGTCACCGCAAACAGTTTTGCAGCCTTGCTAGATGTCTGTCAACATAGAAAACCATCTTCAATCAAGACATTTATATTGAAATTGATATTCCCCATTGAAATCAATATACATACATACATACATATATATTTATATATAGCTATATACATATATACATACAGCAGCTTAAATTCGACACGCTGCTGTATGTCAGCCGGCCCCCATGTTTTAATGACACGCCCACATTCTTGTGTGTACTTTTTTCTCGTCTACTTTTTCGTCTTCTCGTTTTGCCCTTCTTTTTGCTGGGCATCATTATCAAATGTTGTTTGGTAAATCATTGCAAATGTTAATTCAATAGCTCAATCAGGAATCAGGAGTAGCCCCAGAGAGTAAGAGTGAAGGGGTATATCAAATAGAGTGAAAGAGAGACAGAGAGAGAGAGAGAGTGAGAGAGAGGACACACAAAAGAACTGCGCCTAAGTTCAATGCCAAGTGCCCATTGTTATTGTTGTTGCTGCTGCTGCTGCCGCTGCTGCTGCTGTTCGACTGCCCTTAGACTTGAGCATTTCGCATTTCGCATTGTACCCTCATCTGCCCTAACATGCCCCGTTCCCCCCTGCCCTATTGCTCGTCTTCTATTTTATCTGTTTGGCGCTTTGTGTTGCCTAGTGAATGAACAAAAAAAAAAGCGAAGAGGAAGACGAGCCAAAGACAGAAAAATGTGCGATTTCTATGGGAGATGCTCTCATTTTTGTGTCGTCCGCGTGCGAGAGGGTGTGTGTGTGTGTGTGTGTGTGTGTGTTTGTCTGTGCGTCTCTTCGATATTCAACAGATGTTGTAATTGCTCATAAAACTTGATGACGCTGGCGCGTTTAAAGCAACAACAACAACAACAGCAATAACAAGAACGTCAAGGAGAACGACGACGACAAGAGCTCAAAGAGCAAAAAATATTCCAAGATTTTGCATATGGCAATGGGCAATCGTGGTGTGTGTGTGTGTGCGTATGTTTATCTTGTTGTCTGTGCCTTAAAAGAAAACACACATACATTGTATTCTGGCTGTAGAGGACGGCTGCATGTGTGTGTGACATCAAAATTCATACGTCACACATTCAGATTTGCATATGCTTATTTACAGTCAAATACTTGGCTTTCTGTTGTCATTTGCTTCAAAGCATTTAGCCAAAGAGTTGAGTTCTAATTTGATGGCATCGATAGCCAATCAGTGCTCGTCGCATACCAAGGACACGGTGTTCTCTTTAGCGCTACCTATCTCGCTTCCACTTGCATGCGCTCTCTCTTTTGCTTGGCCGGGCAAATCCCATGGCCAGCGTCGCAACAACGGAAACATGCCGTTGACATGTGTTTTGCAAATGTTGCGCTGCTCAGCCCCGAGTCTTAAATTTGGTGTTTTTCCTTTAAGCACAAACGTTTTTTATGCTCAAAAAAAACACAGAGTGCAGAAATACATGTTCTCTAATGCGCGATAAAATGAAATGTTGATTAAATGTGTGTTTGGTTGCTTGACAGTGCCGTCTCTTTTCCACACGCACACACGCACATGCACAAAGCAACAAGCGATCGGCAGCGTCGCAGTCGCTGCCAACGTCGACAGCGTCGCTCACTGATAAGGCGAAGAGCGTAGGCACAATATGGAAACGAAACGAGCTCTCACTTGCGCGCTCTCTCCCTCTCTCTCTCTCTCTCTCTCTCGCTCACTTTGTTCTAATACACTGCTGTGGGTGCACCCAGTCGGCCAGCGCAGCGGGCGAGAGTTTAGCACATATTTGCGCAATTAAATAATTTAGCTGTCATAGACGTTAGCTGCTCGCACGCGCAAGCAGGGTATACAGAGTGCGGCGTGTCAAAATCAATTTGTGTGCGTTTCACTTCATTTCGTAGCGTTTCGCTCGTTTCAAAACTGAACTCAATCTCAATTGAGTTTTTCAACTGTGTTGCTGTGTGTGTTTTTTTTTATTTTTTGTTTTCCTGTTCAGTTGTTGTGCGTCAGCGTTGGCGTACGGAGCGACGGTGGTGGCCGCGGCTGCTCAAGGATCTGTATGTGTGTTGTTGGGTGTGCTGATAAACAGTATATATACATAGATAGATGTACATACATACATATAGCAATTTGTATGCTTTATCAAGTGTCTTAGAACGAGAATTCTGTGCTCTATTCATTTAACAGCTATGGCCGTGCGACACACACGCGTTATCATTGGACACATAATTGCCCTCAATCGGGCTAAATGAAATCAACTCGTTGCCGCCCCACAAAAAACCAAACCAAAAAAAAAAAAAAGAGAAAAAAGAAGAAACGAAATAATAAACTACGACTATTATCATCTATAAGTATCCGTACATAACAATTAAGCGCCCGAGACGCTTAATTGAAATGCTGCCAAGGCAAACAAATCAACAGCGGCGGGACAGACGTCGAGTGAGAAGCCCCAACAGCAAATTTGTGGCACGCAAATTGGAATTTCATTGGGTAAGTTTTTGACTTGCCATAACTGTATAGCGATATGATATATGCATATACGAGTATCCATAGCTCAAACATTCAGATAGTCAGTATATGCTCCTTTTTGGCATTACGCTTATGCCACATGGCCAGCACTAAAGTACACGTATTGCATGTGCTCGTACATATGTATGTATATGGCATATGGAGCCCCTACTCATTATGCATACATACATACATATGTATGTACATATGTACATACCCACTTATTTGGTCGAGTAATACCATAAATACATATGCTTATCGCACCACAAAATGCTCAGCTCTCATTGCTGATAACAAGAATGCTACACACAATATATTTATACACACACACGCACACTCACACACTTGCATGTTTCATTTTGTGTAGATTATAAAACTGTTTTATTCGAAACGCTGCTTGATAGATTCATAAGTGCTTTATTGGACATTGTCTTTGATCCATAAGCAATGCTCCCATAATATCTTTAGATACTTTTTCTAACAGCCAAAATGGTTCCAAATGATTCAGATTGAAACCCTCTAAGTGCACAGCCCCAACTCTGAAGCCCACATAAATAATTTCCAGGAAAACGGAATACAATAGAAAACAAGAAAGAGAGAGAGAGAGAGAGAGAGAGAAAAAAATAAACAACTATTCGTAGTTAGGAGCTCTTCTCCCGTATCCGTATATTCCTTTCGCTGTTGCTTGTTCTAATTACGACAAAATATTATGCTTGGAAAACTATGTTGCATAATGCGAACTCTTGCCACACCTTCAGGCGTTTTTTTTTTGTGGAAACTTTGTTGTTTGAAAACGGAAGGATAGAAGAAGAGAGAAAGGTGGAATGAAATGAAATGAAAAAAGGCATCCTTTTCATAGGAGCGGAGCAGGACTGGAGTAGCTGGGCAAACAGGATATTCGGGTTGTGTTCATTAGGCCAGGGCAGCGAGCTGCAAATTGCGTTGCATAAACTTTGAACTGCCCCTTGCCACAGATACCACAGGCAGCAAGGCATGCAGCGATTACGAAAATACCAAATACCCTCGACGTGAGGCCTGGTGGGGTAGGCTTGAGTTGGTTGGTGTCGAGCAGAAAGAAAATGTGCGAAATATGAAATGAGTTAAAAACGGTTAAAGAGAAAAAACGGAAAAAGAGAAGAAATTAGACTAGGCAAAGTTTTTTTCTGCACATGCTTTGGCTCTATTACAGGGTATTGATGGCTGTTACCCTTTTTAGAATACATTTGTAGTTCAGTTTAAAAAAAAAAAATATATATATTTCTTAGCTTTTTATATTTGTGATTCGTGCTGTTCTCTCGCATGTGTCATAAATTTCGCTTTTATCATATTATTTAATTTCGTGTTGTGCGGCGCGCAAAAATTAACGGAACACAAATACATATGCATATGCAAATATATATGTGTTATGTATGTATATGTGATATGTATGTATATGCAGATATATGTATATGTGGGTAGCTGTGTGCGCTATATAGAATAAACACTGCTCCAGTGGGAAATGATAGCGACTTGTACACACACCCACACACACACACACACACAGAGAGAGTAAGCAAATACATGTGTACAATCTGTATCTGTATCTGCAGCTGCATATGTACACATATGTAGATACATTTATATTTATATGTCTATATAATGCTCGTCGTGGGATTGTGTGTGTGTGTGGCTGTTGTTGCGCTTGTCGGCGTGGCATGCCGTAGCAATAACAGTTAATTTATTCCAATTAAGGGATTTTCCTGTTGAATATGCGACTCTTTCGCTATGTGTGTTGTGCCCCCAACACACATATACGCAGTGCCCCCTCCCGTTTGCCACTTCCACTTCCACTTCCACTCTGCTCTGCGCAGTGCCTACTCAAACCCCTCAGCTGCAGACCCCTTGACATTTACAAGCTCAATTCGCTGTGCAGCTGCCCTGCTCCAACACGGCCCCATAGCCCGCTCTCTGCTGCTTTGACAGCTCTACCTTGCCAAATGAAATTGTCCAGCTGGCTGCCGCCTACCTCTCAGCGTTGCCGCGCTTGTTCGCTGTGGCAACGCCCCCTCTAGCTCGCGCTCTTGTGTTGAATTGTTTGCCTTTTGGGATTTTTGTTGTCTGTTTGTTGTTGCTGTTGCTGTTGCTGTTGTCAGCAGCCTTGTCGCTAAATTTACACACACTCGCACACACACACACACACACACACCTATGATTTTTTCATTATATTAGACTGGCGAAAAAAATTAGCAACATGTCGCTGCTGCTGTTGTCCTGCCTCCAGGAATATGTACATATGTATATACTCTCATATATATATTAATTTTTTTTTTTTGCTCGCCCTGCTTACTTAATCCTTGCGGGATTTGCGACACATGGAAGAGTCGCGGCGAGTGGCCAGGAATTTCTCCATATGCCTTTGTCCTTGTGCTAATTTTGTGTCAGCTACCTGGCGTGCCACGCCCACTGCGCCCCAGCTAGCCCAGCTAGCTGCGCGCACTGTCTAATTGTATTTATATATATTTTGCATTTCTAAGCTCCAGCTGAACGCATGAGGCACATGGCATGCGGCATGTGGCATGCGGCATGCGGCGTGCGGCGTGCGGCGTGTCCATCAACATTTTTGATAAATGCCCACAGAAAGCGTTTCAAATAAATAAAAAATTTAAACGGAAGCGAAATGTATACACACACACACACACACACGCACACTTGTACACACACTCAGCTTCGATTATTAAAATTCTAATTGAAATTCAAATGTGCGTCGCGTTTTGTTGATGTAGCTGTTGTTGCTGCTGCTGCTGCTGCTGCTGTTGCTGTTGTTTTTTGTTTGCTGTCGCTTATCGCTCAAAATTGTTGGCGACGACGTCGCGCCGTCGCTGTCATCACTTTTGCCCCACTTGCCCTCCTCCCCGTTCCGCACCGCCCCCTTGCTCAATACCCACTTCAACGGCTTCCGTCATGCGGGCCTCAGGAAGTGGACAGTTAAGCGCAGTCCGTTTCACTTCGCATATGCCCTCCGCCCTATATGGCATATGGTAAATAGCTTCCACATAGAGTCCAGCAAAGTTCTTGGTCGGCGGAGGGGGAGGGGATAACAACTTTTAGTTATCACTGTTGCAGTTGCCTGCAAACGAGGCGCCCCGCCCCGAAAACAGTTTATTTTTCAAGCTACTTTTTTGCTGTTGTTGCGTTTGCCTTGGCGCTGGCCCAAAAGTCTTTTGCCATAGGCTAAACATTGAAAAAAAAAAATAAAAATAAAAAGGAAAAATCACATTAAATCAATATGAGTTGATCAAGCATATGGACGGGACGGACATATTGATTTGTCTTTTAGTGCAAAGGAAACGGAAAGATATAAAGATGCAATAATGTTGCGAAGAATAAAAGTGAGTTACGAATGGAACAAGAAAATGGGAAACTGACGAAGAAAATAAATGAATAAACAATAAATGCAATAAAAATTGTTTTTAAAAATGAAAAGTTTAATTCAATAAACAAAAATATAAGCAAATAAATAAATAAATATAAAAAAAATAATTATATATAATAATTAAAAAAAAAAAACTATTAAAAATGATTTGAAATTAAACAAATTTATAAAATATATTAAAATTGTATAAATATTGTTGATATATATAAAAAACTCCAAGAGGAACTTGAAATATTATCAAAAAAATGTAAAAATGTAAAATGAAAGTTTTTCTAATCAGTTTCTTGAGTTTGCATTTTACATAAGATTTTTCTTATAAATATAAAATATATAAAAGTTTATATACATTTTTAGGCATTTTTTTAACACATATTATGTAAACCTGGCTGAACTTTCGTATCTTCAATTTAGACAATTTCTTTTCGGTTGCAATTAATCAATGTTCGCTTTAACATTGAGTTCACTCATTAAATCTTTTCTCTAGGGTTGCAATATAGCAATTTGTATTTTGTTTTTTTCGCTTGCCACTACATGTGGCATGCGTCCTCAATCTGTGCGTGTGTGTGTAGCAAGGCGAGGTAATCTGTCAAATTACTCATGCAAATCACACGGCAAAATTTGGCTGCAATCGAAACGAAGCCCGCCAACCCCTTGCCAAGGGCTGATCTCTGTAGCTAGTTGTAGTTGTAGTCGTTATTGTTGTTGCTGTAGCTGTTGCTGTTGTTGTTGTTGTTGTGGTGGCTGGGCACACATGTAATTGAGCCTGCGGTTGCTTGCGTCCTGGCCAAGCCTAGGCTGCTGTTCGGTGGTGGATTTTCTTGGCCATTTCGCCGGCATTGGCCCATCAATTAAATTGACTTTGCTGGGGCGCAGTTGTTGTTGTTGCGGCTCTGTCACAGTCTCTATGATTAATTAGCGTCTTAGTCTGACGTTTTTGCCCAACAACAGCAGCTCGATTGTGGGCCATTAAAACATTTCCAATTGATTGGCTGCTGCCTATGCCAATGCTCGGCTCGGCTCTGCTCTGCTCAGCTCTGCTCAGCTCTGTATGTCGGTCCCTTTCGTTCTGTCTAAAGTCTGGAAATCTCATCTCTCGCTTCGATATCAATTATGCATGTGAATTGTCTGTGTCTCCGAGCGCTGTGGCTCTCTCGACTCGCCGCCCAGCCCCACTTATCGGACTCGGACTCTAATCTTTGCTGAGCTGCGCGCACGACTTCCCTTCAATAAGTGCTGCGAACCGAGTTCTATTTCTGTTCAACTCACAATTGCTATTTGCATATGCGAGTGTGTGTAAGTGAGTGTATTTTCTACAAAGATAAGCAGCCTAAAATACACACACAACACACAAATCACACACACACACACACACACACATACATATATATGTATATATATATATATACGCCCAATACAATTTGCTTATCTAGCGGCAAATGCAGTTGTAATTGCTTAGCTCTTAAGATAACTCGCAGTGATTGTCAAACTGCGTGGCCATGTGTATTTGGATATATGTATGTATGTATGTATATATACATATATGTATATAGTGTATATATATATGCATATTTCCTTTTATCAGCTCTTAAGGGAAATGCCAATGTGCCGTTACTTTGTCATGCTGTTGTTGACTTGTGAAATATTTGAGCAGCAATTGGTCAAACTACGATATGCCGAGCCCAATTGTACTGGATCAACTGTAGATTACTATATCCCATAGCTGTCATAGTTTACTTTTATAACTTTGCTTAATAGTAGTTGTTTGTTTGTTTTTTTATTTATTTTAACTGCAGTTCAATTGAGTTTATCAAACATTCAATAATTTCTAGGCCACAACATTCTTTACTCTTAGCTCATTTGCCGCTCGTTGTCCGGCTCCAATTGCTGTCAACTGATCCACGTTGAGCGCAAAAAAAAAAAATGCCAACGCCGCGATATCAACTTCAAAATGCACCAAATAACACACAAAGTTGTTCAAATAAACATGCAGAGATTGTTGCTGGCAACAGTTGGATGACACTTCATAAAGAATTCGCTTAGCTTAGCTAATAATGCAGAGACGAACACAACCCGCGCTCCGCTTCACGTTGCTCCACTTAATTTACCCGCAAATAGTATTGCATTTCGATATTTATGCATAATTTTTTTTGGACAGCAGCGATAGCTGCTGCATTTGGCATCAAACAATTGTGAATTTCCGTTAGTCACATTTATGAATTATGATTTTCATGTTAATTACATGAATATTTCAGAAATTGTTGGCCAAACAACAGCTGAACAGCCAGTTATTCGGGTAACAACTTCCGCTGATTTGATTTTGTGGCTTTGTGTTGAGCTTCATTAAACAAATTGTTGATGGGCTCAAGCGGGGGGCGTGGCTATGGCCAATTGCATAATTTATAAACGTTTTGCGTAATTGCAAAATTGCAAACAGTTATAGCCAAACAAATGTGTGCATGTCTGTCTGTCTGTCTCTCTGTCTGTCTGTCTGTCTGTGTGTATTTTGGCCAAATCAACAATGCCAATCTATGCATAGTTTTTTGCTAATTAAATGCAAATACTAACCAAACACACACACACACACACACACACACACACACACACACACACACACACATAACTCGCATCTAATGCTCGATCTGCTTTCAATTTGAATTCGATTTTATATTTATGACATTTAACATTACGTTTCTTTATTTTTATTCTGTGAGTGTGCGAGAGAGTGTGTGTGTGTGTGTGTGTGTGTGTGTGCGAGTGTGTTTATATGTTAGACTTTCGGTTCGATTGCCCTCTGCCAAATGTTTCACTTGATTGTTTTGATTTTCACTCTTTGGCACATTTTACATACGAAATTCATTTGAATTGCAGCCGCATTTACATTTTGCTAAGCAATACACACAGACACACACGCATACACACACACACACACGCTATCATATGCAAATGAAGCTGCAGACAGATGTCAACAGGCCGTGTCCATTTGGCCTTAGCACTTGGCAACGTTGTCAATAGCAGTAAAAACAAAAACAACAACGGCTAAGCTTCGGCTTGCTAAATTGATTTTGTCATATTTCATTCTTTTTTTTTTTTTTTTTGCCTAATGCCTGATCGCTTGTCAAACAAGTTTACTCGCAAAAGGCTTGCAAAGGATGTGGCCAATCGAATCAGCTGTTGCTTCGCAATTTTACATTTTGTTTGCCTATATATATATATACATATATATATATATGTATATATATATATTTATAGTTTCTCTTGTTCCTGCGCACATTTTTGCCCAGTTGCTTCTGCCTATAGATTCATTAATAGATTTGCCAACCTGACTGACGCACCGTTTTGAACAGTTGCCAAAATATAGCGAGCGACCAAATTTTGTATATTATTTCAATTTTGGCTCTAGCGAATGCTCTTAAGTTTTGAATGAGCAGAAATATTGTTTTTTTTTTTTGTAATATTTGTTATTGTTTTTAAAAGTATGTTCTCTTAGCTATGCAGCTACATGAATGCTGCTGGTTGGTGCGATCGACTGTTTAATGTATTCGAAAATCAATATTTCCGTATATAATTCATAAAATGTTTAGGTTTATCGTGGGCCTACTGCAAATTGAAAACTTTAACTCGAAAACTCTGGATTTGATAGCGTTTTTCCAACAAGAAACAAGTGTTCCACACTTCAAGTCTCTAGCTTCAATATGGGCGAAATGAGAGCAAGGCTTACACAACAGAAAACGAATATACTCTTTACACTTCAGAAGCGGCGAGTATACAAAATTGTTGTTATTTCTTGTGAAGCAGCTAAAGCTGAGCCTGAGCAAAAATTCATTTGATTTTGGTTAGTAAACAGGATTCAAAGAAAAGTCTTCCAAATCAACATTTGTTTGACCGATAAAGAGTTATGCGAATTTCAGGGTAATGTGAAATGTATTTTTCAATCATTTTATTTGACTTAAAATTTGAATTTGATATAATTGAAAGTAAAAGAAATAGATTATTAGGAATGAAACAAATACTAAACTTAGGCTTATGCTGTCAGAAGACATTTATTTCAACCAGCTTACTAACTAGTGAAATATTCGAGATAGATGCAAGAGCGTATGGAGTAAGCTTAACAAGTTGAAACTTGACTTACTGCGGCAGACATCAGATTGAAAGCAAGCAAACTTGAGGCTGGAACTTGAGATATAGTCTAACAATTCAGTAGCTGCAAAATATGTTAACCAACAGCAAAACTTGCTAAACACACGCAACTTGCTACCTTTTCACTAACAGCCACAACTATAGCAACTGCCTTTTAAGCACATTTGGCTGCCTCATGTTTCATCAAGAGCACAAACTAAAAGAGATTTATCAAGGAGAAATGCGCATAATTAATAAATACAAATACATTTTGTATTGACTTTAGCGCGCACATAAAAACAATTTAAGCTGTTTAGCCTGCATTGCCGGGATGCTTTCCACTTAGTTTTCCAAGCATATTTTGTGCTTTATTTATTACGCGCGCATTTCAGCAACTTTTCGAGCATATTTAAAGCGAGTGCTTGCAAAGTGTGCTATTAAAAAGTAAAGCAAAGACAGACAGAGAGGGGGAGAGAGAGGGGCATGAGGCAGTCAGTACTTTGTCAAGTTGCCACAGTCAACATCTTGGCGGTGCGCTTCATTTGGCTTGCCACAGCCTGCGGCAAGTTGTGGCTGAGGCTTTGCGCAACTTGTGCAGCAACAAAGCAAGAGCTAAAGTTGATGAACATTATGATGATGACGATGATGATGATGATGATGATGATGATGCTTCTGCTGCTGCTGCTGTCACCGCCCGGGGCATGCCACAAAAATCTATTCAAAATTCAAAATGGCAAGCGCAAAATTGTTTCAATATTCATAACGCTCGGCGCTAAATGCCTCGTTTTTCACAAAGCCCAACAACGCATCGATTCGCTCTCTCGCTCTCTCTCTCTCTCTCTCTCTCTCTCTCTCTCTCTTTCTGTTGGCCGCTCAACTAATATGCAAACTAAGCCACAGTAACGCACAGGATACCACTATCCTGCCCACGCCCCTCTTGCCGCAGCGTAACTGTGTTTTTTTTGTCACACGCCCCACAGGCACACCCATTTGTCTCTGTGTGTGTTTGAGTGTGTGTGTGTGTGTGTTGGGTCAACATGCTGGTAAATTTAAAGCACCTGCGCCAGCTGCCTCGCTGATAACGTGGCCCAGACGCTGCAAAGACCAAATACACACTCAAACACACACACACACACACACACACACATACACTGAAACGCGTGGCTGCTGGCGATAGCGCGCGACAGGACAACATGAAACGGCCTACGGCCTGTGGCATGGCCAATTGCCATAGCCATTATTGGTTAGCCCAAAGAGCGCCGCCGCTTGGCCAGCCAAATGCAAACAACAATAGCCAAAAAAAAAAAAAAAAAAAAAAGAAAAGAAGAACGTTCGTGGTGTCCTGCTAAATGTTGTTGCCACATAAAAAGGCGCATAAAGGCCAGGCCGATAAGCGAGACGAAACTAGCAAAATCTAATTGAAAAATAAAAGTGGCACGAAAATAATATTGCATACTTTTAGGGTGCGGGCATTTAAAGCAAAGCTCCCGCCAAGAGATTTGTGTGAACTCTTTAACTTCCGGCGGAAGATTTTATGCATGGCAACAGTCGAGGCAGCCCCATAAGCCATTCGCCATCAACAACCGTGTGGAGACACTGTGCTGTGCACTGGGACTGTTGTCGGGAGGGGATGGGGGCTGGGTGTTGCTGTTGCTGCTGCCAGAGTTGCCATGCATCAGCGAGCAGTGAGCATGTTTGTGCCGAAGATTAAAAGCATGTGTCCGGTTTTATGTGCCCCCAATCTCCAGCTCATGCTTCCACTCTCCCTCTCTCTCTCTCTTTCTCTCTGTTGCTGCTGCCTCTTGTGTGTTAAAATTTATAACCGTAAAAGTGCAACAGTAAAAAAAAAATGAGAAGTAAAAAGAAGCAGCAGCTAAAGTAGCAGCAGCAGCAGCAGCGGCAGCGACAGCATCAGCATCAGCAGCAGCGGCAGGGCAACTCTATAGCCAAAAGGGCAGCGACTGGGCAGCTCGTTGTTGGTCGGTTTTGTGGCTAGGTGTACCAGCTGGCCTGGTCGAGCTTTTGGCTTGGCCAACGTTTTTAACGTTTTATATACGGTCCACAGATAAGTCCTTTGGCATGCCTTGTGGCGCGTTTTGTTGCATAGTTTTGATTTATTACACAACAACAGCAACGGCAACGACTATGACTACGACAACGACAACGACAACGGCAACAGCAGCAGCAACAGCGAAATTCATTTCAAAAATTCATAACGTGGCTGCACTTGCAGGCTAGGTGGCAACACTGGCAACACTGCCACACTGGCCACTGTTTACTCCTGACTCATATGCACAATGTTGCCAAGCTAATTTCTCTTGCTGCTGCTCCATTTAAGACTAAGCACATTGCTGTCTGCTAAATTCATGAATTGCATTCGGTTTCCGTTTTGCAGATTTGCGCATTCCGGATTTGATTTTCGCATGAATTCGTCGAAAACATGCACCGATTTGCCCAAAATGGCCAGCGCATAATCAGACACATAGTTGTTCAGAGAGTTGAGAGTTTGGCTTTTGTTTATTTTTGTTTGTTGTTTTTTTTTTTTTTTTGTAGGGCGGGCGGGTAAACTTTTCGGCCAGCTAAAGGGCAGCATTTTTTTTTCTGTTTTAACCAACTAATCCTAACTGACAGCAACAAGAGCTGAGCGCGTGACACGAGTGAAGCAGCATTATTAGTAAGAGTAAATGCGTTGGGTATTCGCATAGAAGCTGTTTAATGTATTATAATAGTTTAGTTTTTATAATAAAAATGTATATAGAATCTTTGATTATATATAATTTGAACTCTGATTGCATTAAACTGCATTTTCCCTAATGAAAATGTATAGAAATGTATAGAAATGTGTAGAAGTGCTTTTAACTTGCCTTTTAAAAAAAAATATATATATATATATAATCTAATATTTGTTTATATTTATATATAATTATATATTTACTGCATTTAAATTTATTTATTTAAAATATAAATTTCATTTCATTATTCAGATTTCATTAGTTACAAATATTTCGCACTCATAACACACTCAGAACTTTTCGCTTCTAACAAGTCTTAACTTTATATTTGATGATTTTTCACGCATTTTAACTTTTGCCCGTTTCATTCTAAACACTCACGCTCTCATCTCTAGCCAATCGCTAGTTATTTCAATCAAAACAGTTCTCGAATTCAATTGGAAACTGAACCAAAAGCCGCCACTCAGCCAACGCTCGCCTCTCGACTCGTTCGACTATTTGA
The DNA here is from genome assembly GCA_035045945.1 of Drosophila anceps. Lineage (NCBI taxonomy): Eukaryota > Metazoa > Arthropoda > Insecta > Diptera > Drosophilidae > Drosophila > Drosophila anceps. Next base: position 4,054,990 of record JAWNON010000127.1, read on the forward strand.
AAAGCCATTTGTAAAGCGCCTAAACTTGAGGGCGCGTTGCCTATAAACTGCATATGACCAAAAATCAATTAGTGCGGCTATACAGAAATACACTTTAGCAAAAAGTTGATTTTTCTCCTTTATTTTTTTTTTTTTTTTTGGCAATTGCTAAACGAGTTTGCCTTGCCCACTTTTTTTTCCTAATTCTTTTGTTGAGCATTTAGAAACGGCGCGCAAAAGCAGGCAACACTTTTTCGCTTCTATTTTAATAAATTTTGTTTTGTTTTATTTTAGAGCGAACTCGAGCTGTCTCATGTTTGATTGCTGAATTATTTATGTGTGTGCGTGCGTGAGTGCATGTGCTTTTGTTTAATATGTATGTATGTATATGTATGTACATATCCACATACGAACATATGTATATGTATATGTATGTATGCAAATGCACTATGCATATGAGCTGAGTGCTGCTGCTGCTGCTGCTGCTGTTGCTGTTTCTGTTGCTATTGCTTTTGTTTCTTTATTTCACTGTTGCGGCTTTCATTTGCAAATTACTGTTCGCCTGCTGAATATTTTTATGTCCACTACTGCTTGCTTGCTGCTCTCTTGTTCTGGCTGCTTTTGTTTTCTTTCGTTTTTCATTTATATTTCGTACAACGTATTTGCATTGTCCAGCTGTCGTTATGTCATACGACCCGGCCCGTAGCGCCAAATAGTTCACAGTTTAACATTTAACATTTGACAAACTTTTATTTGTTTTGCCTTTGTATTTTTCTCTCTGTGCAGCTGCGATATGATTGATTGGCAGCTAAAAGCCAAATAATGGTGAGTATCAGCTACAACAGCACATGTGCGTGTGTGCAAAGTTGTGTGTGCGAGTATGTGTGTGTGTGTGTGTGTGTGTATAAATGGCCAGTCTGCCTTTGGGCATTGGCCGGTGCATTCGTACCCTTATCATTCTCGCGCCCCGTGTGCATATCTAGACAACTGGACGGAGAACTGATAAGGGCTCGTATCACCAAGTCAACTAAATACGTGCGACAGCAATCGAGCAAAACGAACTACGCGCTGTGGCCTTAGCTGCAGATTTCATCAATTCAAAATAAATATTCGTGACAATGAATTAAACTGACTCGGCATAAAAATCATCAGCTATGAAAAAAAAAAAATCAATAAAAAATAAATAAAATTTGTTAATGTTAAAATACAAACAACAATGCATGCCCTGAGGGCACAGAACAACAAAAAAAACAAAAAAAAAACAAAAAAAAAATCAAAAAAGTCAACAACAAACAGCTGAAAAACATTTACAAATTAGCTGCAGGCAAATGCACACAATGCAAAATGTGAAAATTGTGCTGTGAAAAGCAACTGTGTGAATTACAAATTGAACACATAGAAGCACAAAACACACTGATGTATGCCTATGTATGTGTGTGTATATGCTCCGCACATACGTATGCTGCAGCCTGGAATTAAATTAGTATTTAACGCGCTGAGCAGTTGAAACATTTGCATTAAATGCATTTACCAAAAATTTAATTAATTGCTTTGCAGCATCAGCAAGAGCAATGGCAACAACAATAACAACCACAATGCTCAACGCAACTATTTATGTAATTTATAATTAAAAAATACCACAGGTGCAGAGTATATATATACATATAATTATATATATATAGATATTAATAAATGCGCTTAAATAAATTAATATACATTGAATATGTATGTATATATATAAATATATATAAATATACACATTGTTACCTGCAACATAATTGAGAAAAAAAATGTTTCATAAATCTACAAAATATTTACAATTTTATAGCATATTTATATATATATATTTATGTAATTTAAGTTAACTATTTAATTGTTATTATTCGCAAGAATGTGAATTATTTATATGCATTTTTTTGAAATAAATATATTATCTAGCAAAAGATAAAAATAAATGTTGATTTTTTTTCAATAAACTAGTTCGCATAGAGTGTGGTACAGCTTAAATGCAGTTGTTTTATGTTAAGCTAGCTGTTATACAAGTGTTATAAAAACTGTTACATGAGCTAATCCTAGCGCGCGTAAAGATGTTTTCAAATATATCTGAATATAAACTAGTGGGAGCATCTATTTTAAGTACAGCAGTGAGCTCTGTGCAGCACAGTTAAGCCTTTAAATGTATCGTATAACAGTTTTTAAAGTCACATTTGTGCAGTTAATATTTCTCTTTCGGTGATTTTATCTAGATGATACGGATATTAATACTTGACTTGATATTATTTTTAAATTAGAGGACAAACCTAATTTTAAAAACCCCTTTAGACCTAGCACACTTATGTTAAGTATAACAGTTTTTGAAGTCAAGCTAACATTAACATTTCTTTTTCAGTGTTGGAATAGCCATAATGAAATTTAACAGTTTTGGCAGTCCTGATGCTTGACATCTGTAAACAAGTTTCCGCTTTTTGAGCTTAGTTTTAGTTCCTGACTTTCTACATTATAGTTTAGTATGTTTATATTTTAAATTATTTATTATTATTTTTTTCAATTAGTTATCCCAAATATTTATGAGTTTATTCTTTTAAAAATATGGAAGCTTTAACAATTCATATGCAAATAAATACTAGAGTTCTTATCAATATATAGATATAGATATATATGAAGATATTGATTCTATATCTACATACATATATTTACACATATAGATATAGATACATATATAGATATAGATATAGATACAGATACAGATACAGATATAGATATAGATACAGATATATAGATAAAGATATAGATACAGATATATAGATATAGATACAGATACAGATACAGATATAGATATAGATATAGATATAGATATAGATATAGATATAGATATAGATATAGATATAGATATAGATATATATATAGATATAGATATAGATATAGATATAGACATAGATATAGATATAGACATAGACATAGATATAGATATAGAACAGATATAGATATAGATATAGATATAGATATAGATATAGATATAGATATAGATATAGATATAGATATAGATATAGATATAGATATAGAAATAGATACAGATATTTAAAGATATAGATACAGATATAGATATTGCGACAGTCTTAGACTTGTTAAACAGTTGTGCAAAATCCGTTTAATTTCAGCTATTTTGCTTAACAGTATTACATTACCCTTCTATTATAGCTACCAGCTATTTGCAATGATCCTTTTAAACTATTTATATACCGCAAAGTCAATTCTTCATTTCATTCAATGCCGCATACCAGAGCAATTAACTAAATTGTTCCATAACCAAAGCAATAAGTGCCATTTAAGCTGCTTAATAAATTTGTGTAGTATCTAAAATATATTAATTAAGCAGCAACTCAAAAGCAAACTCAAAGAGTTATCGACCTCGTACATACACACACACACACACACACACACACACATACAGAGATACAGACATAATAGCTGGCAGTCTTGCGTAATGAGCTACCGCGAGTGCTATCAAAATGTGTTGTTGAATCATCAAGAAGCAGCATCCACAGCAGCTGGCAGAGCTGATGATGGGGCGGGTAATTAAGTCACCAAGCGTCGCTGCCAGCAAATTCATTGAGTTAATCTATCAACGCACAGCCGAGTGCCAACGCCTCCGACAATGCCAATGTCTCCTCGCAGCGGCAACTACTGCCCCATTTGCCTGCACATATCATTCGCTTTAATTACTTGGCCGTGCGGCAAAAACCGGGCACAAACAATTCCCTGTGGCGACATTGGCCCAGCAAGAGATTGCGAGGGGCGCGCTGAGTAACGGAATGCTGCTAGGGAGGTGCTTTAATAAACAAACCATTGGCACTTAAGAAATAAGCAATACACATTTAATGTCCAACGGCCAAGCAATCAGCGAACAGCTGGAATTATTGCAGTAAGCAGTAGATAGAAAGGGCGAGAGTAAAGTAAGCTGAGGTAGTTGAGAGACTTGAGGCCAAGCAGCGGCAAAAAAACAATCCGACATTCATTTATTATTTAATACGAAAACGCAATTCGTGCATTCACCTGGAAACCATCAACAAACGTCACCAGCGGGAATACGCAGAGCCAGCAGCCAGCAGCCAGCAGCGTGAATGGCCAGAATGCAGGACACGCAGACAGTGGGAAGCCCGTGAGAGTCGGCACACAGAGAAACAAACACACACTTACGTATACATACATACACACACAGGCAAACGCACGCACAACAAATATTTGGCGTTGTCCTGCGAGCTAAAGTTGCTTTGTCCTCCAACTTCGGCCCCATCGTCCTGCTGCTGTCCTTGTTGTCGTTCCGGTTACTTCGAGTTGTTGCTGCTGGCGGCGCACGCAGCCAAGCATAACGGTAAACCAAGCTGACGTTAACTGCCAAGGCGATAAAGCAGGCACACACCCACACCTACACACACACACACACACACACATAGACACACCTACACCTACACACAGACACACAAATGAAATTCAAGCAAATTGAAATTTTATTTCAGCAAATGTCTTGCTCTTTATACTCCCTCAACGCCCCCTGCTCCCTTGTCCCGCCCCTGTCTGGCTAGTTGTTGCCTTTTCATCTACTTTTCTCTCTGTGTGTGTGTGTGTGTGTGTGTGTTGGGTGGTGGGGTCACTCTGTTATCTGGCTGTTATCAGTGGCAAACGTTTTAGTTGTGCGATTTGTTGCACTTTTCAATTTAGATAAATTAAAAACAATGCCACAGCCAAAAGTTGTGGCACTTGTGGCATCCACAAACTTTCGCCTCAACTCTGTGGCCCCCGCCTGAAGATATTCACCTTAGTGGGCGATGCCAACACTTTGGCCAACTTACAATCGCCAGGGTATTGTGTGCCGCTCACCTCTTTGTCCTGCCGCATTTTCTCGACTCGCTGCTCTTTTGTTTATTGCTGCGGCACAGCGCAACAACCTGCGTCTGCTGGGAGCTGCTGCATGCAACATACGTGCAATTGTGCCATCGACGCGCCACCAATTCAAGTGGAAAACACAAATAGAAAACGAGTAAAAAGAATTTTTGTTGATCTCTTGCCACATGCAGCAGGTGAAATACTCTAGCAGTAAGTCGAGCTGTTGCAGTTGACAGAGCTACAGCTATTGTTTGTTCTGTTATTAGCGTTGTTTGATATTGATAGAACTACGATTATAAGCAAAGAGTTCAATTAAGGTCTGGTATAAATACTTTATTTGTTTGGCATTCTACCTCGAAGGGCTCTGTTCTTCTTGTGACTTTCGCTAACACATATATGCCACATTCGAGTGGTTCTCCATCTAAAGCTGAGCTTGAGCTTAAGGTTTCACATCTATAATCTCTGATTTGTCAACTCTTTCTGCTCCACTTCTAGAACTTCATTTACTTTAATCTTACTTTATTATAGAAAAGATCTTTGCTTTCCTACACTCTTACACTACGCTCTTTCTCACTCTCTTTTTGTCTCGATTTGTCCGTTTCTCCTGCTATGTCCTTCTCTCTCTTGCTGTGTCCTTCTGTCTCCTGCTGCGTCCATCTTTCTCTTACTGTGTCCTTCTCTCTTAATCTATATATTTCTCCTTTTTCCTTATTTCCCCATGTATCTGTCAAATAGTATTCTCAAATCTCGAACATACACATCATCAAGCTAAGACTTGGCCTAGAAATATAATTCAAGACTTAGGTTTTTTTTGCTAATCTGATACGTATATATTTTAGTATATGCCGCTATCTATGCATCTCCCCCCTCTCTCTCTCTCTCTCTCTCTCTCTCTTCTTGCTGTATTCATTTTGACCTTTCACTCTATGCCTCTCTGTCTTATGCGAAGCTTGGCATATTTCATGACGTATTTATAGTACCCCATGCAAGGATATAAGAGACAAAAGGTGCAAGCAGCAGTGGCAATGCTCAATTGGGAGTTGGGACTTGCAGCGTGTGGCATGGAGCATGAAGCATGGAGCATGGAGCAACATATGACACCTCTGTGGCAGCGAACGTGTTGTTGCACTGTCTGGCAATTGAAAGTGCTGTCTTGACAGCGCCAGTAAAGGACAGATACAGATCGAAAGAGAGAAAGACTCACGGCTAGGTGAAAGAGGTGAGGATAAGGAGTGAGTATAGCTCATACGGCAGGTGTTGCAGGCGAGCGTTTAGCCGGGCTTAATCGATGGCGGCTGGTTAGGATAGGTGCAGTTAAGATTTGAGGTGGGCACAGTTTACACGAGTAACTTGGCCATAATGAACTTGGCCCGCAGCCAGTCGAAGGTGGCTTCGAGGCAGAGTTGCAACTGCCACCGGCTGCTGCACGGACAAAGCCATTGAATATTTATGGCACTGCCAGCGCAGATTATGCGGCTAAAACTTAAGCAGGTTGCCACGTTGTTTGAAGCTGACTTCGTTGCGGACCCCAAAATGCAATTTGGTTTATGAAGTGAGCGCCAAAAAGGCCGCGACACGAGCCAAGATTGCGATTACGTAGACCGCAAACGCGACAGAGATTTGCGCACGGCAAAATGAACTTGGCAGTTGCTGCCACAAACACAGACACACCGACACAAAGTGGGGCACGTTGCAGGTGGCAAGTTCAAACAACACTTTCAGCAGCTAATTTTCTATTAAGTTTTGCAGCTTTGCGCAGTTGGCGAAAAAGCTGTCACGACTTTGCCGCAAATAAAAAAAAAAAAAAAATAAATGAAGAAAACCAAAAATGAAACAGAAAATAAGAGGAATAAAAAATATTTGCAACTTACTCCGCATTTGGCAAACAAACACATAAACTTGCAACCAAAATCGCGAATTAAGTTGCGAGAAAGAAAATCCATAAAATATGCACACAGACACCATTTGAAAATTATTTTTGCATAAAGTTTTGTGCACGCTTCTCGTGGACTTTTCCATTTTATTTCCATTGCTGCGTTGGCTTTTAAATTAAGGTCAAACTTAGTTTGGGAAATATCTTAAATATTATTATATTCGAATAAGTGTGAGAAGTTTGTGGAGAAGTCAACAAGAACGGAAACACTTCAAGATAATTTGTATCCAAATTTTTGGCCTGACGAACGTAACAGAACTGTGCTTCATTTTGATGGTAACTTGAGCTTTACTTAACAGAGTTTTCTTTCATTTGAAGTTATCTTAAAAGAACTTACTTCCATTCGAGGTTGTTCAAATGTTTAGTTGGCAGAGTTGATTTCATTTGATGATGATTAACAGCTTTGATTCATTCTAATGTGATGTTATCTTTTATCTCTTTATATCTTTTTTCTCTTTCAATGTTATAATAGTCTTTTATTTAATGTTAGCTATTTGATTTATATCTTTGTTATCGTTAACATTATTCAATTTCATAAGATGTTATCCTTCTGTAGCGATATTTTTCTTTCTATAATACTATATTTAAATGTATAGCCAACAGTATTTAGTCTTGCTTATTGCGATCTTTGGTTAACAGAACCATCATATGTTATGTACAAGTTAACACATCCGGTCTGCCGCAAGTAAACATTTGCAATTCTCAGAATTGCTGAGCTGCAACAATGTTTAATGCCAACTCTGCACAGCGCTGCCGTCGACATACCAAGCGAGTCCGTAGCACGATCTATTCGGCATAATCGCTGACACAGCGATTATAGGTCAGGGTTAGCTTTGTATAAGAACATTTTGTATTTTAGATTTAGTTTGGATTAATAATATAATATAATATAATATAATATAATAATAAACGGATAAGATTAAAATATATTTTCACTGCTATTGTTTCGTGCTGAGATCACAAGCTAGCAATCAGTATTATTATTAACTTACATGTATTCTATGAAAGTTGTTCACTTTCTAATGATTTGTGAGCAGAGTTGACTTCAATCTGAACCTTTTTAAATGTAATGTTAACTGGATAGGTTTTTATGAAATGTTATCTTAATATAAGCGTAGTTTCCTTGTGCTTGGTGCTGTCTAATATCTAACAGACTATGATTATATTCTTCTATATTATTTTTGGTTAATGTATAGCTAACAGGATTGACGTCTTAAAGATTGTTTAACAGAGTCTGCACTTTAATCTAAATGTACGCTTAAGGTTATCTTCTCATCTCAATTGATACCAATTGGCTTTATTAGAACTATCTGTCATAAAATTGTTATTAACATGTTATCTAATTTATATACATATATTTTATTTTTCGTATTTTTGTCACTTTATTTGGTGCTATAAATTGCTTTAGTTCGATCCGCATTAAAAACATGATATGATGCTTAATTGCTTTTGCGGCTGACCACACAAGCCACATAATGAAAAATATGTATAAAAATAAAAATCTGTATGGAAATGTGAAGCTGCGCATATAATTTGTATAGTATGTCCACTGCACACAACACTTAACAATATACTCATTAAATATCATTCAGTTGGAGCGAGTATTAAATGATTTTGATTGTCTCTAAGCTATTTAAATTATATTTAATTATTGCAAACATTTTTAACAAATTTGCTCATCAAATTTGAGTGGTTAACACTGAAAAAGTAGAAACTAAACATTTTTTTTTTGGAAAATTAGACAAATAGTTGAGGTAAAACTGTGGAAGTTGAGGTGCAAAAGGATATGTTAATAGGCAATTTCGGAAGTAAAAGTATTTAGAAGTAAGAAATCAGATTAAACTTTATTTTTAACATATAGTAAGAACAAGTCACAACAAAAAAAATTAATAATTATAAAATAATTATTAATATAAATTAAATTATTAACAAAGTTAAAATAGATGTCGAATATCTTTAAGGAGCTGTTATGCTTACCTTAACATACAACTGTTAATAACAGCATGTAAGTGCAGAAAAGGTATGATCACAAGATCTCTCTGCTAAGTCTAATTGGAATAGTATTACACACTGGCCGTTGTTGCCTGCTTAGCATACAGCTGTTAATAACAGCATATAAGTGCAGAGCAGCAGAGTGAACCTCATAACATTTTGCTGTTAAGAGAGTCTAATTGGAATCATATTGCCCGCCGACAGTTGATGCCTGCTTAAAGCTGTGCTAATTATAATTAAGACAATTAATTGCGCAGATTTCTTTTGATTTGTATTTACATTTGAATTTGTGTTTGTTTTGATTAAGCATAAAAAAGCGCAAAGCAATTGGTTGGATATAAGCCAAAGCTTGACGAAAACTTTAGTCACGGGCATGAGCTGAGGGTGTGTGTTTGAGTGTATGTGTGTGTGTGTGTGTCTGAGCGTGTGTGGCAGGCGGCATTTGCAAGGCAAATATTTATAAACTAACACATGCACACACACACGCACACACACACACACACAAGCTGGCAAGTAGACAAAGGAATCTTCAGGAGCTGCGAACAGCGACACGCACTTGACTTTCGAAACTCACTTGAAATCCTGTTGAGCGTTGAGAGTTGAGAGTTAAGAGAGTTGGCTTGAGTTCAGTTGAGTTGAGTTTTTCGCTGCCTGTCTCTAGTCTGTCTGCTCTGTCTGGTCTGTCTGTTTATCTGTTTGTTTGTTAGCTTGTTTGTTTGTGCTGCTAAAGTTTTGCCTAGCTGCCTGCTTGCCACAATCTCAGACTTAACTCTTTCTCTCTCGCCCTCTCGCATGATGTTGCACATTTGACAGTCACCGCCCCCCGCTTTGCGCCACCCGACAGTCGCATTGACGAAGAAGCTGTTTTCATTAGATTTCTCTCTGCAAATAATGCTTAAATGGTAGAATATAAAAAAGTCTGAGCTTGGCTGGCGTTCAAATGAGCAAAATGCATTCGAAGCGGAAGCGCAACGCCACAGGCTAGAGTAACCCCACACACCTTGCCTGACTGTGCGTGTGTGTGTGTGTGTATGGGTGTGAGTGTGTGAGTGTGTGTGTCAACACATATTGGTTTGGGGCGCCTCCCCTGTTTTCTGCATTGACCCCAAAAAATGTCTAGCCATCCGGCTTGCGCGGCTCGACATGCACTCATTCACTCATTCATTCACTTCATTTACCGAGTTACGCACACGCACACACTCACGAATGCGATTGTGAATGTGAATGTGATTGTGAATGTGAATGTGAATGTGAATACGAGTTGTGTGAGCTGGCTGGCCCCTGTTGATGACATCAATTTGCGTAAATTGTGCTAGGAAAACGTTGCCGGAAACTGGCAGACTAATGGAGCGGAAGTTTTTCCAAAGCATTCAAATGACTGCCACATGCACACACATGCCACGCCCCCCCCCCCCCAACCCCTCGTGCCGCCCCTTAACCCTAGCCAGCTGCTACAGCTGCTGCTGCTGCTGGGCAAAAGCGTCAACTAGATATCCTGGCTGGCTGTGCAGCCTCAGTCAGTCAGTCAGCCATTGCAGCTGTTGGCCACTTTTTGAAGTGCATTCAAACAGCATTCAGATGAGCTGCCATCTCGCTAACTCTCTCTTTGTCTCTATCTCTTTCTCACTGTTATTGTTGACTGTCCTGGTTGACTGTTATTTAGCAGCGCTGCTAATGAAGCCTGCTGTTGCCAGCAATTAGACAACGCAGCTCAACTTTAATGCAATTGTCTCGCTTGCTCTTAATCTCTCTTTCTCTCTCTCACTGTCACTCTTTCTCTCCGCCTCTGGTTCTCTGTTACGCTTAATTTGTTGTGAACGCTGTAAAATTAAACTTGTCTGTTGTGCATTTAAAATGTCAGCAAAACTTAAACCTCCCACTCAGCCGCTCGGCTTTCGGTCGTGTGATCTGCCTGCAAGTTGGCAGTCCAAATTGTTGGCAGAGGCCCCGCATGCAAACCGAAAATTTTATCAGCATCAGCATGAAAATGTCGCCGCATATTAACCTGTCATCCATCACTTTTGATACTTTAGCATTGTCGCGTTTCAGCTACCTGGGCGGGGGCTACCGATGGCGCTGTGTGGGCATGTTGTGGCACACTGTTAACCCGCTGCCGTTGTTGCTGTTGTCTCCGTTTCCATGTCACGCAGCAAAAAGGGTCAATTCCGTTGCACGACACACAAAAGGATAACGAGCGCAATATGAGTTGGCATTATAATACAACAACAAATACAACAGCAGCAACAATGTTGAATGACAGCGCAGAACACAAAGAGAAAATAAAATGGCGTCGACACTGCTGTTGACGCAGTTGCTGTTGCTGATGCTGTTGTTGTTGCTGTTGCTGTTGTTGTTCTTGTTGTTACAGCAGCAGCAGCAGCAGCAGCAGCATCTGACGATAGAAATGCCAATGACGCTGATGCCAATGCCGATGCTATTGCTGATGGCATTGATGCTGTTGCTGCTGCTGCTGCTGACGCTGATCCCCGAGCAACTGCAGAAAAAAAGGTAGACCATACAAACATCCAGGTTTCAGTTTACAGTTTTAGCATTTTACAATTTTATTCAATAAGCAGTTTACACTTCATTTGATTACCGTCAGCAAAGTGCTGCAAGCAGCTTTAAGGCTCATAACATTAGACGAGCTGCATGTTGTAAGCGGATAACAGAGTGCTAACATAAGTGAGACGAGCAGTGTTGTGTGGAGAGATAAAGGCAGCATTTATGGCAGCTCGAATAGCTGAGCAAATTGTTGTAGAGTTGAGGAAGTTAAAGAAAGTATTCAAATGGAAGAGAATTAGAGCGGAGTAAATTCAATTGCAGTTGTCCTCAGTGGTTTTTGCTAGTGTTTATTAACAGGCCTTAAACTGTAAGCGGCTAACAGAGTGTTAACAGAAGAAAGACAAACAGTGTTAGCTATCTATTTATCTATCTCAGTTTCAATTACAGAGAATGTTAAGAAACTGCCTGGAGTGGGATTTGATTGTGTTGACTAACAGCCTGTAAGCTGTAAGCGTATAACAGAGAGTTAAAATGGGGAAAACAATAAGTTAGACTTAATGAAAGTATTTATCAAAGTTCAAATTACAGAGTCTTAACAGTCTCTGGCTATATTAACTGGTTTCTGCCAGTGGTAAATACCTCCATTTGGCAGTGCATAACAGAGTATTAACATAAACGAGGTCAGCATAAAGAATTTATCATAATTGAATAGACAACTCTGAATAGATATTACAAATATTGATTAACTTTTCAATCTATATCGATTTCAAATGTCATTGCAACCCAAACGCAATTTCTTTCGCAAGCACTCAGGCACTTGGCTTAAAGTCAAGTGGCAATTCTCTTCCGACATTAAATCGTAATATGTTTGCTTTATGATTTACCTACTAGACACTTTTCTCTCTGTGTTGTCGTGGCTATATAAAAAATAGACGATTCACTTGATAAATATATGCACATTCACATATTTTACACTCACTTTTTTTGCTCTATTTCGAGCTTTGCTGCCATGATGCTATACAAGTACCGTTGCGTTTACACCAAGCTACATAACAAATTCGCTTTGGACCAGCAGGAATGTGGATGGAGCGTTGGCAGAGGGCAACAGAGGGTATACCATGAGTCGATATGGGTATTGCCTTTAAAATAGCACACACTAACAAAGAGCTCCTCCACTGTAGCCCCCGCTACTCTCCCTGGTTGTCCTGGAGCCAAGCTGTGGCTTAACCGTTGATGCGGTTCGAGATAACTTTGGCGTAGCTAAAGGCCAAGTTTAGAGCCTGACTGTGACTGTGTGTGTGTGTGTGTGTGTGTGTGTGTGTGTGTGTGTGTGTGTGTGTGTGTGTGTGTGAGCTATGCTGATGGCGCATCAGTTTTGCCAGCACATATGTATATATATGTGTGTGTGTGTGTGTTTTTATGACTAAAATTGTAAATTATGTCAACTGGCCACGACCCACAGAGCTCGTTATAGTTGGAGTGCGATATTCACACAGACTCACAGCGCGACATAGGTCTAGTCTAACAGCAACACGAAGCTAATGAAAATTTATTGATAATAAATTTAATATGTTTTGCGGCTGCGTGTTTTATGTGCATGTGCATACATACACACACACACACATACGCATTTGTATATATATAAAGTATTCATAGATATATCCTTGGAGTTTTGCATTTGCCATGTAATCGACACTCGCATCGCAATGGGGCTTCAGTTGTTGTTGGGTTTTTGGGTCTTCGGGCTTTTGGTTTTTGGGTTTTTCGGGGCTCGCTCCGGCAACTAGTCATAATTAATTTATTGTAATTAAATGATAAAGGCTAGAATGTAGTTGAATTTTATTGGCCCGAAGCTGTCGCGACTGCTGTTGCACTTTGCAATACGATCTGCGTCACTTGCGTATTGTTTGCTTCATCCTCTGTCATTTTTACAGAGCAACGTCATTGAAGCCTTGCTGCTGCTACTGCACTGCCACTCCTGCTGCTGTGGCTGCTGCTGCTGCTTGTTGGCCCGTTCCATTCACTCAGCCAGCTCTGTTGACATTTCATTGAGTCTCAAGCTCAAACTTCATTATGTCCTGCAGCGTCTGGCGCCAGCGAGGGAAGCTCATGTCGTGCCAGGATGTTTCCACAGTCCCCACAGCCTGTGCGTGCCTTCTTCATATACTTTATCTTGCTGCGAATGTCGATGTATGTGTGTGTGTGTGTGTGTGTGTGTGTGTGTAGGTGTATGTGTGAGAGTGTGTTTGTGTGTGTGACTTTGTCTAAGTTTGTTTGCATAACCTATTTGTATAAATATTTTGCCTTTTGCTTCGCTCTGTTGCTCAACTTATTTGCACGTCTCCAACGCCAGCGGCAAAGACAACGTCTTCCCCCCTTTCCGCAACTGCTGCCTGCTTGTTGCTCTACTGCTCTCTCTCCCTCTCGCTCTTTCTCTCTCTCTGTGTTTCATTCTCTGTCTCTTTCTTTGTGTGTCGCTGCTGCGGCAGGCTGTTTCTCTGTTTTGTAGGTGATAACAATGTTTGTCTTTATTTCAGCAGCAAAAACTTTACTCTTAACATTTTCACTTAAACTTGCTCAACAAATTTGGTTTATTATTATATATTTTATAGTTTGGCACGTGTGTGTGCCACCGTCTCTGTGTGTATGTGTAGGTGTGTGCTATGGCATTTTTGCTGCTGCTCTCGGCAGTTTCAGTGGATCAAAAAAAAAAAAATATATATATAATAAAAAGAAGAGTGAAAAACGAGTTAAATGCTTCATGACGAAATTTAACTACACTTGTCGAAAGTAAAAAATTCATTTGTTACTCACTGCTTTATATGAAAGTTCATTTGAGGCCGAAATAAATTTGAGTAGTTGATTCTATAAGCATATGAGAAGAGTACAATTCTTTAAGCTCAGAGAGATTTATACTCTCAGTTTGATTCCCTTTGATGATTGGAAAGCGCATGTTGCTGAAAAAAGCGTATTACCTACTGCATAGAGTATATAAAAATTAACGTAACGTCGTCGCAAACACTCGTAACTATTTCATTTTCATATTTAGCTATTTTTTATGAAGTTACAAACTATGGGAATTTAGTGTCCTGTTTGGAATGATCGCTGCGTTTTCCGTTAACGGGATAGTTAAAAATATTGTTGTTTTTGCTTAAATTCATATTATGGCGTTGAAAACATTATATATATCTGAGGCTAGCTAAAGGGTAAGAGAATTTAGACCTTATTTAGATTAAAGTGTTAAGCCAAATGGAATGTAGATGACAGTTATAAAGATTTATTTTAGTATTAATTATATTTCAATAGAAATATATATATATATTTTAATACAATATATAAAATGTATTACAAAATAAAAACAATATAATATATTAGCTCTTTCATATAATTGCAGGTTCATTTAAGGACGTTTCGAAGCACAAGTATAACCTTTTGTTGACAAACATTGCAAGATAAGCTTTGGTTGGTTAATTTAAAATCAGTGGAGTATTCAAGAAGACTAGCAAGCCAACACAAAATATTGCCTGAAAATGCTTAGAGCGAATAAAATAAAATTTCTAGCTGAGGCTATATAGAAATATATCCTATATAAATATATCCTTATGCACTCTCAATGGACAGCAACGCCTTGGCTACTCATTGGAATTATCTAAAAATCTAGTAATTGTGAAATTTCAGTGTGCAGACGAATTGAGGCACACAATAGCCAAAAGCTTAAAAATTAAAATGATTTAACCTATGGATACTCCTCTGACCTCTGAATAAATCGCATTGCATGGCATATGACTTGCCAGCATATGGTAGGATACGATCAAGCGCTGCTCAACATGTGTGAGTTTGAAAAGTTTTATTTTTTATTTTTATTTGCTTTTATCTTTAATGGGTTGCCAAATAAGTTGCATTCTTAAAGAGATTTCAACTTAAGTAATAAATCAATTTTAAAATTTTCTCGATTCGAGCAATTGAATTTATTTATTTTTTATATATTTTTCAAAAAGTCTTCAATCAAATTTTATAAATTTTTGCTTAGCCGAATCAATTTGAACAAGTCATAAATTGCACAAAGCGAATGAAATTAAATGAATAAAAATATGAAATATAATCGATTTTTCCGAATTGCATAAATTGATTGCAACAAAAGCTTTGAGTCTTTAGAATATCCTGCAGCTGACATGTGAACAAGCTATAAATAAAAACGCATTTTAAATTAAACTGAAGTTTGTCTTTTTAACCATAAAAAATTTCAGGCAATAATTTAGTTGATCTAATTTAAATATAGTACTAATAATTTAAATGATTATAATATAATTGTATTTAATTTAATAATTTAAATAAGAATTGAAAAACTAATTTAAAAATTAAATTAAATAATAAGAAACAGAAATTTCCTTTAAGCAAGCCAGCATAGAATTTAATGTAGCATACTTTTAAGCAGCACAGATAAAAGCAGCTCAAGCACGAACAAAAGCTGTGTGCTATCGCACGGCGAGATGGCTGGCTTGGTGAAGTGCTTATGCAAAAGCAATTTAATGGCTGGCGATTTGTTGACACTTGCACAGGCGATACCCTCAAATCGAATATCCCATTTAAGCCAACAAATTAACGCGTCCTGTTCTACTTAGCCGTTTGATCCTTGGAAATTGGCGACAATGCAATTTACGCGCCTGTAAGCAGCTAAGGACAAGAAGCAAATGGCGCTGCCAATGTGCAGGCATGCCACTTAATGAATTGTCAAACACTTTAAGCCAATAAACGCAGTAATGGCATACATACACACACACACACACATACAGAGATAGACATTGCACACAGTTAAGTGCGATTGGAGCAGGTGAGAGGAAGAGAGAGAGGACGAAAAAGAAGAGAAGCTGCATTGACAGACGCTTAGCAATTGCAAGGCGTTTAGCTGTAAAACTTGCAAAAGTTGTGTCATGCCACACACCAACTTTTACCTATACACAAACACATACACGCACGCACTCACATACTTGAGGACATTTGTCACAGTGCTTTGGTTTTCTTTTTTGCTGCTGCCGCTGTTCCTGCTGCTGCTTCTGCTTCTGCTGCGGCTATAACTGTCAGCGAAACTTTGCTTTGCTGTGCTCTTCTTTTGACATTCGACGGCGGCAACAGCAGCAGCAACAACTACAACAACAACAACAGCAACAACAACTCGAGTGTTTATGTTGGCCGGAAGACATAAAAGCATAGCGTTGGCCCCGTCACAGCCAGAGCCCTGTGAGCCGGGCAAGCCAGTCGATAGTGGAGCAATGCCAGCGACACGCAACCGCAACAAATCCAACGGAAATCCACTTTAAAGTTGGTTAGCTTGCACAGCGTTCGCTCCCCTCGCCACTCGGCCATGTCCTGCGAGTCCTTGCAACGCTGCACTTGCACTTGCAATACTGTCAAGTGCTGTCGAGCACGCGATGGACACAAGCCGTCCAAGACAATCACAAAAGACCAACAGACAGAGATAGATGGTGCAGTGAGTGAAAGAGCGAAAGAAAGATACACACACACACACACACATACATATATTTATATATATATATATATATATATATATATATATTTATATATGTATAGAAAGAGTGGAAGACATAGCGAAGACTAAATCTTTGTCATTTTTCATTGAGCAATAATAACAGAACCGAAACGAACTGAATTGAACCGAACTGAACTGAACTGAACTGAACTGAAGTGCAAAAGCGAAAGTGTCTGTTAAATGGGGTTTATGTTAGCCCCAGAATGGAAGCTGTTGCTGCATTTTTATGGCTTGTTCGAGGACAACAACAACTGAACAGGACCCGCCGCTACACAATCGAGCAAGCAAAGCCATTGAACAATAGCCGCACGAACTGCATTTAACTATTAGAAATGGAGACCATAAGACACACATGATACAGATACGTTTAAGTGGAAGCAATTGCAGTTAAATTTGACAAAATGCGAATATATACACATATGTATGGTATATGGGAAATTTATGAATGCTTATGCTTCAGACTGAGAGAAATTCTGAGTCTAGTTGCAGGAGAGATGGAAAATAAGCATATTATGTGGTGTAAGCAACTTCGATTGTTAACATCTTATATGAGAAGACTTAGGGTAAGTAAGAGTAAGATCGGCAGCTGACTATGTATAGAGTGTTATTTACAGTAAAATAATATAGTTTAAATGCACAGAAAGTAGACGCTGTCTTTACCCGCCTTGGCTATCTAATCAAATGCTACAGCCTCAGTCCACTCAACTGGTTATAGCTTAGCAAGAGTAAGGCCAAGCGATTAGTGCAGCTGAGAAAACAAAGAGGTTTTTGGTATAGCTAAACAGATAAACTGCTCACTTTTATGCTAGCCTGAGCTACCCTCAAGAGCAAAGTTGAAAAATTATATATACAGCAGTGTTCATAATAATAGTAGTGCGACTGAAGTATATGGAACGGTTTTGCTTAACAACTTTTCAGTTGACAAATTTTATTTCAAGCTATAGAACGTTTTTCGTCAAGGTAAAAGAGTTTTCAATATTGGAACTAACTTCACAAAGTCTATGCAATATTAAAAAAATATAAAAAAAAAATAAATAAAATAACAAAAAGCATTGGCTTTCAGGTCAGATTCAACTTAAATTTACTCAAGCAAAAAATTATTCGCAACAAATTCAACAAAAAAGAGAGAAAAATAAAAACAAAATTCTGAGAAAAATGAAAAATAAATTTAATTTTACAAAAGACTTTACCACAAAATGCATTGCTAAGAAAAACTGTCTCAAAGCATACCAAAAAAAATTGAAGTTTTCTAAAAGAAAATAAAAGAATTTCACTATCGATTGCTGTCCCAAAAAGAGAAGAAGAAGAAGAAGAAGAAGCATATTTACAATGTTTCAAAAGAAATGTGAAACTGTCATCAAAATACCAAAAATGTCATGCATGTATGCAAACAGGAAATCGCTTAAGCTGCAAATATGCATATCAATGGCGTTATTACAACAGCAACAAGAGCAACAGCAGCAACAACAGCAACAGCAGTAACAACAGCAGCAACAACTGCTGACAACAATAACAAATACAACAAAGGACACGCTAGCTGACAAGCAAATAATTGGCATAAAATGACACCAGAAATTGATTAAAAGCGACCAAAGCAAAATAATACAGAAAAAATGGAGGAAAGAGCAACAAAAAGAAAAGGAAAACACGCAAGGAAAATGTAAGGGAAAAAAAGCGAAAAACGAGAGACATGAAATATTAAATAACATTCATTCCAGCTCTTTTCTGTTTCATTTCTTTTTTTTTTTTTGTTTGTTTGTTATTTTTTGCTGTGTTTTGTTAAAAGCAAACTGTTAACAAGCAACAGCCAACACAAATACGATAAGAATGTAAGAAGTGGGCGTGGCTGGTAGTGGGCGGTTGCCCGTAGACGAGGAAATGAAAATGGGCAAAACGGCAACAGGACAAAAGTTAAAAATCAATTCGTGGCCAACTGAAAGCTGATTTATGGCTACATTTATGAAATGGCCCACAAGCCGAATAGCGGACAAAAAGTAAACAGACACACACACAGCCACACACACACACACAGACATACACAGACACATACAGCTACTTGTAGGAAATAGAAAACTAAGTGATTGAGAGTTATAACGAGTCCAGCAAATTTACCAGAAAATTGACTTTTTTAAAGCGCACAGCAAATCGAACGTTGGCAGCGCAAGGAGGCGTTGGTATGGGCATGGGCATGGGCGTGGGCGTGGGCGTGCCGTATGGGCAATGCACATGCCACAAAACTTGTCAACGAAGCAATTCGAATGCTCTTGTTGCAGCTGCTGCTGCTGCTGCTGCTGCTGTTGTGTGTGTGTGTGTGGCAAAGTCGAAATTGAACTGTTTGCAACAGCGAAGTACAAATTGCAACTTGTTTGCGCGGCTGCATTTTGTTTTATTTGCGACAGGTGAAATAACCGCAATTACGCTGATGTTGCCTCAACAGCAGCAGCAGCAACAGCAGCAGCAGCAGTAGTCAAGCCATAAAGCAGCCAAATGAAATTGCCAGCTGCGTGGCAGAGGAGCAACGAATAGGGGGCGCAAGGCAACATATTTGCTGTGGCACAAGAAAAAAGTGCGCTTAAGTGCCGCTTGGCGAAACATTTCGTTGCAGCAGCAGTGGCAGCAGCAGCAGGACATAGCTGGTGGAGACGACAGGAAGCGCAGTGAAATACGTAGCGAAAAAAAAGAGAGCGAGCAAAAGAAGCTAACAAAATCGGAAACGGAAGCGCACAAAGCGCCAGGGTCCGACTGTGACTGTGACTCGAGTCCGAGTTCGAGTCCAAGTCCGAGTCCAAGTAGTGAAGCAGCAGCAGCCGCATCATCATTGTCGCTTCGCTGCTTGCCACAAGGCGGGAGGCAAACAAAACGTTAGCAAAGTTACAAGAGTTGCCACAGTTGCTGCCGCAGTTGTTGCCACAGTTGTTGTTGCTGCTGTTGTTGTTGTTGTCACAAAAAATTGGTTGCTCATTTGCTGGCCATGGCCCTAGCCTATGCCCGACTGGCTGCTGCTCCACTTGAATGCTTTGTTCAATTAATGAGACTCTTGACAGTTTTGCGATGTCCTTTTCAGTTTTCTGTTTTTTTTTTTTTTTGTTTTTGTTTCTTTGCTCTCTAGTATTTTGTATTTTGTTGGTGGTCGTTTCCAGTTGCGGCACTTGGCCGCTTGCCGCTGTTTTGTAATTTATAATGTCAACTTTTTGATTTTTCAGGTCAGAGCGCACTTAATTAATGGCAAACGCTCGAAAGAGCGGGGGCCGTCAGCAGAGGTAGAGGTAGAGCGAGCGGCTATTCTGCAATTGAACACAAATACTTGCATATAAATTCAATTACGCGGGCAAACAAAAATCAATAGCAGAGTTTTGTCGCCTGCCCGAAAAACTTACAGCGCCCAACCACACCTTCCCCCTCCCTCTCCTTCTCACCTCTCTCTCTCTCTCTCTCTCTCTCTCTCTCTCTTTCTGGTACTTCCCTTCTCTCATTCTTTTTGTTGCTGTATGCCTTGACTCGCATCGTTTATTAATTGCCGCACGTACATTGCTCATACGTCACGTGGTGCGCTAAAGGAGCAAAAGAAAACTGTCAGCTGTAATTAGCACAGCTGAGCGAAAGCCCAGCCAAGCGCTGAGTGTTAGTCATGTTGTTGCTGCTGCTGCTGTTGTTGCTGTTGTTGTTAACACAACTTGACGCGGTGAAATTTTTTGACTGAGTGATGCGCTACGCTGCGTTGGCAGCTTAGAAAGCAAAGGACATCATACACAGTTGATGGCATGCAGGAGGGAGACGCTTGCGGATGGCAGCTGCCAAAAGATGAATGTCTTTGGCTCCGCATGTGTGAGTGGGCGTGCTCGCATAATTATGAATGCCATTTCAGCTAACGATAATGTGGCCATAGATGCTGCTGCTGCCACCGCTGCTGCTGCTGCTGATATGTGTCGCCTTTTGCTGTTCGCCTTAAAGCAGCTTTAATTTGTTTATATACAGCGAGTAGGCAAAGTTCTGCCTAGCACAGGCGGCCCCAGGCGGCGCTGGCAAAAAATAATAATTTGCAGTGCAAGTTGCTCCTTTTTATTTCTTTTCCCCCCTTTTTCATTTTTTGTAGCTTTTTTATCTGCTCTATTTTTTTTTATTTTCAGTTCTTTTTTTCCGCTCGCCTTTATGTTGTCTGTATACCTTTTCCCGCTGCTGCTGCAATTTTTCTCGCCGATTTTCACACATATACGCGCAGATAGACACATAGACATATGGACAGACGGACAGACGGACACTTGGACGTGGATATGGCCAGCAGCGCGGCTGAGACTTGGCTATAGTTGAGAAGCCGAGGCTGAAGCTCATGTTGTTTGGCGCCATTATTAATAAAGTTCACGAATGCAATGAGCGCCAAGCTGAGCGCATTATGAGTGAGTTTGCCAACATATACCAGAACATACACACACACACACACACATGTAGATATATATGTGTGTGCTCTGGCTACGCTAGTCAGTTGCAGCGCCAAATGGTGTAGCTAGTCTGGGATTAAAGCTGACTGCCTAATGCTCTGCTGGAGAGACTTAGCAAGTTCTAATGCTTAAAGGCATGAAGCTCATGTCTAGATATACTCTATATATATATATATAGTGTTCATATAGCTTCTATTATCTTGTAGCTGCCACATAGGAGCACAATCTTTACTCTAACGTGGTTTTAAAAAAAAAGGTTTTTTTGACAGTCATGCAAACATGCAAACAATAAAGAGATTAAATATGATAATTGTTATTATTTCGCTACTTTATAAATTTTCTATGTCAGATTTAGATTCAGCTGTGTTCATAAAAATAGTGGTGCGACGGATATGTTGGACAGCAAAGGTTTTTTTGATATACATAATATTTTGAAAACAATTTGACTACATATATAGATTAGTACAGCTTTAGTTTTGCATCTGGACATATATACTGCTTTGTTCATAAAAATAGTAGTGCAACAAATATGTTTGATTAATCTCTGCTCTCTTCAAAGCCATAAATTGTCTAAAAGCAAATTTATTTACATATAAAAGTCAATTGTAAAATTTATTAAAATATTGAAAAACAATATACCATATTTGCAAACACATTTTAATAATATTTTCTGCATTTTAAACATTTTCTTCTGTACTGAGTATCACATCTAGGCAGAGCATTTCAGTTTCGGCTGTGAAGCATTGACGTTTGTCATAGTATTTGCAAATTATGCCACGCCCGCTGAGCGCCTACTTTTCGCAGCGCTATCTGTTACTGTGGCAAATGTAACCACACACAGTAATACACACACTTACACACACATACGCACACACACACGCACATGGTAACATGCACACACTTGTAATTCCGCCTAGGTGCATGGCAGGCTCAAAGTGTTTCTGTTTCATGCCCATTGCAACAGTTGCAACTTGCACAATCACACACATAGGCACACACACTCACACGCACACACGCATGTGTGTCGAGTTGTTGGCTGGTTGGTTGATGCGCCTCGAGTTCTGTCGAGTGCGGCTTTTGTGGGAAAAATTAAAAATTTCGAGTGGGCCGCAAGTGGTTTCAAGGATTTGCATTAAGCGCATGCAACCAACTTGCCAGCCCTTGCCCGCTTCCTCGCCTTCCACACACACACACACACACACACACACACCCAGAGAGAGATTGTCGAGCCTTCATTTTCAACCCATCTCACTCATCATGCCCCTGCCACGTCCCTCGACTCGGCAGCACATTAACGATATGTTGAGCTGTTAGCCGTTGTTTCACTTGGTTCGAGTTCGAGCTGGGGCCGTGGCTCTGTTTCATCTTCTGCTTTACGCTTTAATGGCTATTCGTCAAAGCGAACAAATTGCAATAGATACTGATATATATATATACATATATATATATATAGCTATTATATGAGCTACATTATATTTATCAAAGGTCTAAGATGGGAAATTGCGTTGGCTATCACGATCTGCGTAGTTTTTTGCTGAGCCAACTGAGAGCAGACTTGCTTAAAGGTTTGAAAATGACATTTTATGTTTCATGGTAGAAGGTATAAAAGGTATAGTTAAGCAAAAAAAGAGAGAGAGAGATGGAGAAATGCAAGTGAAAAGTGTTTAAAAGTAACCAACAAAATATGAAAAGAGAATTCATTTCGAAATTAAAAGTTCTCTTTAAGCCTAGGTTTGCCTTATTTCGAAACAAGCTGTTCAAGCACATATTTATTAAATATGTTGCCATTAGGTAACTTGATTTAAGCTGTGTGTGTGCCACATTTAATATATTTGAACAACACGCACACACACACACACACACTCACACACTGAGGAGTATCTAATGCCGTCGAGCTGCCCTCCACTTAGGTACTACATATGAGTGCTGCCGCCATAAGACATGCACTCACATTCAAACGGACAGTCCGACAGCCAGGCAGGCAGACAGACAGACATAGGTACTCATATAAGTGTATTCGTATGAATATCAACTGCTCTCGGCTGCATTCCCAACAATTACACACAGCTCAGACTCACAAAAACCTTTGCACGGCCCACTAAGCACACTTGTCAGTTTGTCTTGTAACTGTCTCCCGCTCCCTCTGCCTCTCAGTCTCTCTGACTCGCCCTCTCCCTCTCTCTCACTCTCTCTCTCTCTCTCCCTCTCTCGCTCTGTCTATCTGCTGTTGTTCTTATTCTGATTCCGTGTCTGTTCTTGCTCTGCATGTGCTTCTTCTTGTTTCTGTTGTTTTGTATTTGCCAAGCGCTTCAGTCGACTTCAGAGGCACACACATCCACACACAACATGCACACACACACACACACACACACACATGCACACTCGTGTGCAAGTATAAATGCTATTTTTATTTATTTTTGTCTTTGTTGCCTGCATGCACTTTGAATCAAACCTGCCCCTCCTCACCCCACAACCCCTCGCTTTTGGCCCGTCAGCTTGTGAAAAATTTCATAATAAAGTTGTTGAACTATTTTTCATAGCATAGTTTTCGGGGGCTCCGGCGCACTTAAGCGTATTAAAAGTGCCTGCACGCCGAATGCCGAATGCCAAATGCTGAATGCTGAATGCCAAATACCAGAATAGCACATGCGAAACGCCAAATGCAAATGCTAGATAATAATCAGCATCAGCTTAAAGTCAAGCATGGCGAAAAACGAAACGAAAAAGTGAAAATAAGTGCTGCTTGCTACTCTGGCTACGTGTAATTAAGTTGGCATCAAGGACGTGCATACATTGCTCACGTGTCTCCCTCTCTATGTATGATTGTCTGTATGTGTGTGTGTGTGTGTGAGTGTGTGTGTGGGGCACGCTTCGGGGCACTTTAAATTGCGCTCGCCCAGAAGAGAAACAAATGGCCCAGCACCGCAAACTGTCCAGCTAGAGTGTAGCTAGGGGCAGCCAGGAGCTGCTCTGTATGTGTTGCAGGCAACATGCACGTATTTCCTAATCCTTTTCCTTTTTTTTTTCTCTTTCTTTTCTGTTGGTGGCGAGTCGACGATTCGCACCGCTTGCTGCACATGCGGGCCGCGCAGTGGCCAAACAAACAAATCGACTGGCGAAAACGAGTGAAAAAGGCCAAAAAATGGTAGCCAAGGGTCGAGTCGAGTCGCGTCGAGTCGAGTTGAGTTGAGTCGAGTCGAGCCGCATCGCATCGCATCGCATCGCATCGAGTGCTGCTCGCAATGTGCGACGAAATCAAAAAGTTTGAAACAATTTCGTCGTAAATCTTCGAAAATAGTTTTACACAAGCGCAGGCAGGCAGAAACAGGCCGACAACAACCAAATAGAAAAACTACAACCGAAACGAACAGGGCGTAGGTGTGAGTATGTGAGGGCGTGGCGCAGACGGCAAGCACCGAGGACTCTAGCAGAGTTCGCTCTGAAAAAAATGCCTTAAAAAAGACATGAAATTGTTCGGAGCGGAGAACAGAGTGATAGTCACATTCGAATCGAAACCAAAAGCCATTCTCACAGTTTAATCATTGTTCACACTTTAATCGCCTGAACATCGACTGTGGATACGGTCACACTGCGCTGTCGACATTGACAGGCAGCCACGCTCAAATCAGACATGAATTTACCCCAAAAACCCGAAAACTTAGCCCAACTCTTAAGTAGCTGGCAAAGCTGTTGAAAAGCGCCCGCAGCAAAAGGCAAGGCACAAAAGGCAAACGGCATGTGGGCGTGGCACGCACACACACACACATGCATGCATGTATATATAGATGGCTTAACCGCAAAACTAAGCTGACTGCAAAATAAAACTGTGAAATCCGTAACGAACAAATAAAACGTTTAAAATGCTCACAAAATCAGTTGCTGACAATGTCCAGGCGAGTCCCCTGACCGCCCGCCCGACTGCCTGGCCGCCCGCAGACCCTGTCTGAGGTTTGTGGCCAACTTTAAACTGCCAACAAATGTGTGTGTGTGTGTAGTGTGTGTAAGTGTGTGGGTGGTAAGTGTAACTAATGCTCGGACAGTGGCACTAATTTAATTACGAAAAACGCAAAAGTGTCGCCTGACGCCACATTCTGCAGCTAATGCAGCGACGCTGCTTGCCACTTGCCACTTGCCACACGCTGCTTGCTGCTTGCCACTGGCCCATTTGCTGATTGCCACAAATTGTCCTGAAGGGGGCATTTTTTGGCATTTGCCAAGGAGCGCGGCGCGGCACAAGAAAGCGTGTCTAAGCGCCACAAGACAGCGCGTACAGCAAACTGGCTGCGGTGGCATTCGACACCATCGTGCCATCATTTTTGGAGCCTATCTGTGTCTGCCCACATTGCAGCTCATTTGCAAAATGAGGCTGGCCTAATGGGACTGCAGTGAAACAGGCTGTCAATGGATAAAGTATCTACTATAGTTAGTTGTTATCGAGTATTTCGATATATATCAATGTCTTTTGTCTTTTAGATATGATCAGCATCGGTTGCTTTGCTTAAGTCTTAGTTATGCATATGGCAGTCGCATACTTTTAGCACTTTAGAGTTGTTATCGTTTGCCGTTGGCATTTTGGTAGATTACATTTTGGCAGCCACTGTGGCCGATTGCATAAGCAACAGCAGCCAAAAACTTGCATCGCAACGAGCGGCATCAACTCATTAGGCCAGACACTTGCCAAAGGACTTGGCCAGGCAGCCAGCCAGCCAGTCAGGCAATTGCCGTTGCTCTCTGTGTCTGTGTGTGTTTGTGTGTGTATGAGTGAGTGTGTGGCAAATTAATTAATTTAAGTCTTATACAATTGCAATTGCTGCTTGCAACTAGCTGCTTGCTGCAGCCGACATCTGAGGACAGAGCAGTAATAAAACATTAGACAAGTGTCTGTCTCGCTCTAACAGGATCTGCCCGAGGCTGTTTCTATTTCTATTTTCATTGCTGTCGTTGTTGTTGTTGTTGCTGTTGTGGCTGTTGTTGCTGCAAACGAGGTTAAACATGCCGCACACTTGGGAAATGCCACACATGAATGCCGCACATGCACAGCCTGCCTGTGCATTCAATATTTTCCGGCAATTTTCCAGTCACAGTCCGAGGCGAAGCGATCAGCGCCCAGAGGCGTCTGCCAAGTGGGCGCCCCAAAACTATGTGTGGCACAGTGAAAGGCAATGGGGCTGGCTGCATGAAAAATCGATTTTCGTTCAAAATTAACAGGCCTCCAAAATGACAAACATTGGCACTCGAGCGCTCAATTGCAAGGGAGTACGAGGAGAGCAGAGCAAGGAATGCAAAGAGATGTGGCACAGCGAAAAGCCTTCAAGTCGTTGCCGCACAGGATATTGCATATTTGCACACACACACACACACACAGACAGAGAGTTTGCCAAATGAAAAATGTTACTTTAAAGCGAATTGGAGTCCACAATTGGCACATGGACAGCATTTGCCGCACACACACACACACACACACACACACACACACACACACTCCAAAGGCGGGCAGCTGAGGGGTACTAAGGGCGGCTCGGCTCGGCTGCTGTGCGGGCTGCCGGCTGCCAGTCATTTTATACATTTTGGTTGCATTGCGCACACATGCAAAACGAAATTGCAATCGAGCGCGTGTCAAAGGGCATAGGCACCAAGATCTGCCACACCCACACACACACACGCCCATTTTGACATGGCAGCTAAATGTCCAGTTCTTTGTGCTGCTGCTACTGCGACGGCGACTGCTGATGCTGATGCTGGTTCTGCTGCAGCTCGCTCGCTCTCACTCTCTCACTCTCTCTCTCTCTCTCTCTCTCTCTCTCGCTCATTCTCTCCTTTTCACTCTGTTGCTTAAAGTGCACTTGTCCACATTGACACATGTGGGCGGCACTCGCCTCTGTGTGACGGAAATGTGAAGCAAACAAATGTGTGTGAGTGTGTGTGTGTGTGTGTGTGTGTTTGGGGCCAAAAATGCAGTTGTTTCATTGTCACAATTGCCGATACCCCGGCGCAGTTGCAGCTGCAGTTGCAGCTGCAGTTGCAGTGGCATTCGCAGTTGTTGCAGTATTTGGCATTGCTCGACTCTGTTGCAGCGGAAGCCGGAAGTGGTAAACATTCATGCAAAGACACAGCCTGCGTTTAATGTCCTGGCCATGTCCTGGCCGTGTCCTGGACTCGCCCAGCCTGACCTGAGCCCCAGCGGATGTCGCTCATATGTAATGAAAAATCAATCAATGCAAAAAACATTTGCACACGTCCTGTGGCCAGGACCTTTTAACCAGTTGCCAGCAGCTTATTCAAGCCATTTCGTACTCCTCGGCTTGCCCGTTAGCCGTTTAAGATCAAGTCGTGCACTAAACTGTTGGCCATCGAGTTGCTTTAACTAGTTTATAAACTATTTATAAAAGTGAAAAAAAAATGGAAATGAATAACTTGAAATCTTTATCGAATAAAATATTTGCTACAATTTGCTTAATATTTTATGAGCTGCATTTCTGAGAGAAATATTGAGAATAGTCAAAAAGTAGCTAAATAAATTAATAAAATATTTAAGGAACTCCTTCTTCTATATTCATTTCATAAAGTCTTTCAATATCTAAGACTCATTTTAAGTCAGTCAAAGAAGCGTCTGTCTCAAGGACATTTAAAGTCTATTGATCGCCCAATTGGAGACGCGCTCAGTGTCAATTGCTGGAGGAGAAGAAATGAAAAAACAATTCAAGCTCAACGCCCCGCCCACTTTTATGATACGCCTACTTTTTTAGCTAGGCAACGTTTCGTGTGGCAGTCAAAAGCAAAAGAAAAGAAACCAAAGGATAACCGTGTAGCTGCGAGAGAGACGTGCCACAGCAACGAACGGCAGTTAAGAGACAAAAGAATTGAGACCGACTAAAGTACAGCCACAACAATAACAACAACAACAACAACTCTAACAACAGCAACAACAGCCAAGACACTAGCACAGACGGTAAATTGAAATAAATGCAAGACGACTGTTAAAGTTGCCATCGCACGTTTCAATTGCGTTTGCAGGTGAACCCTGACCCCAGAGCAACGTTCACTATTCAGCCACGAGCAGCAGCATCATCCACACAAAATGTACTCAAGCAGCAGCAGCAGCGGCACTGGCAGCGGCAGCGGCAGCGGCAGCGGCAGCAGCAGCAACATTTTTTGGGGGCTTATTAATAATGCAGCGGCCGCAATTCAATGAATTTTTGACTCTACGACGAGCTGGACGGCACGACGCAGAGCACGGGCGGGGGAATGGCGGGGTTAGCCAACAGGAGACGAAACATAATTTTCTGGGCTATCTGATGAACCTTTTAGTCACGCAAGCAAGGGGTGTGCCCATGCCAGGAGGGGGGACGGCAGGGTCAGGGTCAGGGGCAGGGGCAGGTGGCGGCGCTTAGGGTAGCATCGTAAGAGGGCTGCTTAAACCTTTACGTGCGACAAATTTACGACTTGAAATGTGACCGCAACAACAAGCAGCGAGAGAGCTGGGTAAAAGAGGTGTTTCAAACAGGAGAGGGGCTGTGGGCTTAACGGGATCGAGGTTTATACAAATTTTGTAGATACATATCCAGTTACAGTTACAGTTACAGTTAGAGCTACATATGTAGCTACTCCATCTGCATGTCTGTTGTTGCCTACTTTCGAGCGCATGTTAACCTTTAGCCCAGCAACAACAACAACAACGACAACAACTGCAACAACAACAACAACAAACAGTTCACTGTCCATTACATAAATATTTTATTTCAATAAAACGTGAGCTGTTTTTATGAATTTCATCGGCATTTCATGCAAAGAATTTTGCACTTTACTGTCGCTTAGTGGCATCGTTCGTGCCTTTTGTTGCTGTTATTTCTGTGTTAGTCTTGATGGTGCCGTTATACCCTGTAATTGTGAAATGATTGAATGTAAGGGCTATAATAATGTAGTGAAAAGAAATGGAAATAAAAACGAAACTAGATTCTATCAATAGGTAAACAGTTATGCATGGCAGAGCAGAGTTGCTATACCCTGCAATAAATAGTTGATGGGTTTTGGGATATGCGTCACTAGACCCGATGGCTTTTGATTAGCATAAAGCTTATGTATTTCTTATGAATACAACTATCGATAACCGTATCTAGATCAAATTTTAGTTTCAGAAATGTTGAAAATATAGAGTTTCCTAAGGCTGTTAACTATATTATCTTTTAGTATTCCTTAAGGCTTTTCAGTTGACATCTTTAACAGATGATAAGCAAAAAGGTTACAAGAGTTATCGAAAATACTTAACAGTAATCAATAAGCATACCTTGTTCAAGTTGCGTTTTCATGCATTTTTAGAATATAGATTTTCTAACAGCTGTTAACTAATATTATCTTTTGTAAATCCTTAAAGGCTTTTTAGCAGATTGTCTTATCAGTATTTATCGTTAATTGCAGTAGATTATGTATCGATGGCATATATATATATATATATATATATATATATATATATATATATATATATATATATATATATATATATATATATATATATATATATATATATATATATATATATATATATATATATATATATATATATATATATATATATATATATATATATATATATAGCTATTTACGACACTTATAATGGGCTTATTGCATTTGTAACACAAAGCTCAGTAAAGGGTATCTTCCAATTGATCATTCTTGCTTAAGCGCATTCAAACTTGTTTTTTTTTAGTTATAAAGGGTTTTGCTTCCCAACGGAACACATCTGCATTTGTGTTTGGCTGTGTGTGTATGTGTGTGTGTGTGTGAGTGCGCCGCTTACGTGTGTGTGCTTGCATAGCCTGTCGCTGTCCATTGATGTATGAAGCATTTGATTGAATTGACAGCACACACATACACACACACACACACACACACACACGCAACACCTGTGGGCCAATCGAGCGCATATCGCATATCGGTTGCGACGCTGCTGGCCATAAAAAAACCCCCACCGAAAAAAGAGTATAAAAAACAAGATGTCATAAATTTGCAACGCTTTTTTACATTTTAAGCGCCCTTTTGTGCATGCGTGTGTGTGTGTGTGTGTGTGTGTGGGGCTGCTGTTGCTGCTGCTGCTCCGAGCTTGTTTTTATGCACATTAAGTTAATTGAAAAATGCGCAAACGTACATGAGGCTCATTTGCTTGGCTTTTGATTGAGCTTGTTAACAAAAAAAAAGAAAAAATCAAGAGAAGCAAAAGAAACTAGGCTACATAACTGTATGTGTGTGCGTGCGTGTGTGTGTGCGTATGTTTGTCGTGCATTTGTTTGGCTTATGGGCTATGAACGAAAACATTAATCTCCGTTTGCCATTGGCCAAGGACAACAAAAATAGACCGCAACAATGTGAAAATGCTAGCTAATGCACACACACACACACATACAAGAACACGTATAGAGTGTGTATGCTGTGTGTGTGTCACTTCCTGGTTGCATAAGCATTGCTGCCTGCCCATGCCGTCCTCTCCCCTCCAACTGCTCCCGCTGCCGCTCGGCTAAACAAGCAAACTCGTCGAGTGCCTGCGCTTATGCCTCGCAAAATTGAAAATTTTTTAATCTCTGTCGAAAAGCGGAAACACGCAACACAACAGCAACAACAACAATTGCGACAGACAGCGTTGACAGTGGCGACCACAGTCGGCATTGATGTATGGAGCAAGCTATTGTAGGTTCCTGCGTGCCACTCTCGATGGCATGCCCTGCCCAGCGGGCGGCTAACAAGCCAACAGCACGACACACAAATTGAAAATGAGCTGGAGATTCTTTTGCGCCAGTCCGAGCCACAGTCCGCGCTGCCCTAGCCTGCCACGCCCACTCATACATTTAATAGCGGTTGGCATATTTAAATCGCAGCCAAAAAGCGAACGCCTGGACACCCCAAAATAGAAATAAAAAACAAACTTTCGACTGGCTCATTTTACAAATTAGCTTAAAATTTATTTACATTTTTGTTGCCTACTCTTGAGCGCGTAGGAAAATTTAAGCTGCAAATTTTGCCACAAAATGTGGCAACAAAATGACGCCATTTTTATTTCATTTTTTTGTGGCCATAAAACAAAGCGCAAGTAAGACAAAAAAAAAGACTGGGCGAAAAAGTTAATCAATTGTTTAAAGATAAAATTAGAGATTTTAGACGATTCTTGAGAGTTTAGGTCAGATTTTCGGTGGCATGAAGATTATATATTATTTAATGAAAATTATATGTAAGCTGCGCTCTGTAAATAAGTGATAAGTTTTCAATATACTTAACCAATTTAGGCTATATGAGCAGTAGGAGTGAAACTGCTTTGATATGGGCTGAGAGAGTTACGAGAAACTACGACTCTACTGTCAATATATAAAGCGCTAGGCACTCGAAGTGTAACATATTCTAAATGTTATAAATTCGGTTTGAAAACTGATTTTTTTTTATTGCGAACTGCAGCATATGTGACAGTAATGAAAAATTCAAAATCAATTTACTTTAACTATGGCCAACGAACGGCCAAGAAGCAAATCGCAAACAGCCTGAATGGAACTTGCCGATATTTTGGCACACTCAGGAAGTTTTTCAGCTTTCTTCGACGACTCGACAAGTTCTTTCAGCTTAAGTTAACTAACAAAAAGCAAGTGATATCCTAATTTAGGCCAAGAATATCTTACAACACGCGCCTTGCCTCTACTCCTTCGACAAATCAGTAATAAGTATCCATTTATTGGCCTGGTCGCTGGGAAATGTGCTCAAGTATCACCAATAACAAAATTTCCCTCTCAAATATTTCCCATTTCCGCCTATTTCAGCGGCTTTCCGGCAGCCAGAGCAAAAAACTGTCAGCTTAACGAGCTGCTCGGCCTGAATGGCAGGCAAATGTCGCTTTTGATGCGTTTTGTTTGCTACGCGAAAAGTCAAAGTTCGCTGGCGTCCGCAGGCAGCCCTATTGAGCGGACAACTCTAGATCACACGCTAATTGCATAAAACTGTTGCAAATGCAATTAGAAAACGCGCTTCAATACTTTGCTGTTCGACGGGGGGCTGGGGCTGGGGCTGGGGGCTGTGCTCTAACGTTTTGTTAGCCGGAGTCGCTGCGCATTATCCTTATTGGTATTTTTGGCAGCAGTTGATGCCGTTATAGCCATAAACGGCATTTGCTGACCATTTCAATTTGTTTGCAGTCATGATAGCCCAGACAGCCGCCTTGATAGTTGAGCTAGCCTCCGGGCTCCAGGCCGAGTCGAATGGCTCAT